>CABHPR010140913.1:0-20510 GCA_902168415.1 Peromyscus melanophrys | reverse complement strand
GTGTGTGTGTGTGTGTGTGTGTGTGTGTGTGTGTGTGTGTGTGTGTAGAAGGGGAGAAAGAGTTATTATTTAATAGATACATAGTTTCATTATAAGAAGTTGAAAAAGTTCAAGAGATGGAGAACAGGACATCTACATCATTTCCCTGCCCCCAAGGCTCAGGCAACACCTCAGAACACAACACACAGTGGAATGTACATGTTTTGTGTGGCGATTTCCTCTGAGACAATGCATTCTATCTTAGAGGGAAGCTCATTAATACCAAAGGGAGGCTGTTAATAATTGGGAAATAACTCAGAAATCTCAGGAAGTCCCTGAAATTAACCAGATGCACTAGACCCCTCCCTCTCTATGCTTAAATAAGCAATAAGAACGGCTAAGAGACCAGCCAAGCTGCCTGGGTCACTCTATAACCTGTCACTCTGCCTGCAGGCTGCACAATGAGCTCTAAATTTCCAGGGTTTGTGAGCTGTCATCCATGCTGGGGTGGGCTTTCAGCAATACAGCCATCTTTGAGTTATCCCTGTGCCTGTGAGGGACCCCTGATATTCCTGTAGTAATTCCTACACGCATTGTGTCACCAAGTTGTATTTGGTGGTATCCTTACTTTGGTCCATCATCACTTCCCATCTGGGGTGAATAGATGTTTGCTCGTGTCTCCCCAGGTGGAGTGTCATACATACATAATGTACGAACCAGGACAAGTGGTAGAGTGGTGGAGAATGCCAGCTTCCAGTCATGACATAGCCATTGTGGTTACCTGAAAGAGCTACAAGATATTGAACCTGTGGATAGCCTATCGTGAATGGGGAAAGGAGTTCACAAGTCTTCACCCCTTCCTAAGGATATATAGGCAGATATGGTTGGTGGAGGAGGGAGGGGCATTCTCTTCCAGTGGTATAGCCACTGGTAAGGTGCCTGTGTTCCTATAAACAAGGCCTCACTTGTAGCTGGAGTTTTCTCCAGTCCTGCCTGGTCCACAGTCAGGACAAATCTCTCTCACCCGCCAGTCCCACAGCCACTTTGACCCAACCGAGTAAACACATAGAGACTTATATTATTTAAACTGTTTGGCCTAATGGCTCAGGCTTCTAGCTATCCAGTTCTTACATCTTAAATTAACCCATTTCTATAAATCTATACCTTGCCACATGGTTCATGGCTTATCAGCATCTTCACATGCTGCTTGTCCTGGCAGCGGCTGGCAGTGTCTCCTCCCACCTTCCTGTTCTCTCAATTCTCCTCTCTGTTAGTCCCGCCTATACTTCCTGCCTGGCCACTGGCCAATCAGTGTTTTATTTATTGACCAACCAGAGCAAATCACATTTGACATACAGAACATCCCACAGCACTCACTCAGATAAGCAGCTCTAATGTAACTCATTGGGTCATCAACAAAAATCCAAAAGCCTTAGGGGGACTACTTGGGAAGAGGAAAATTATTAGCCAGAGTGGAAAGAAGATAAATGGGGATAATGAGGTATGTGTGTGGATACACTCAAAATACAGTATATAAGTATATGAAAATCCCATTGTATATAATTAATATAAACTAATAAAGATAAATGTATATACATAAATGGTAGCTCTCAATTCCCCTCTCAAAGAGAGGCTCTAGGGAAAGGTAGAAAGAGCAGAGAAGAAACTCTAAGTTTTGAATTTAAATGAAGCCAAGAAGTGAGAAGGAAAGAAGAGAAATGGTCGAGACAGTCAAATGATGTCAGACACCTGCACAAGCAAGAATCAAGGGAGAGACAGTGCTCACCCCCACTTCTGAGCACAGTGGAAGTGATGGCGGGTGTGGGGACTCCAAGCGCATCCCTCAAGGAATGTGTCTGGAAAGGGAGCGATAGGGGCAGGATCAGGGATCGGAGACACAGACAGTTAATAGAAGAAGTTATTTCTTAGGAGAGGGAATGTATAATTTATGAAGAAAAGAATAAAAAACACCAAGAAGAAAATGCCTCTCAACACAGGAGTAAGTTATCGTGCACTGAAGGGGCTTCACTCGCTGACTTTGAATCTCAGTAGCGGGACCCCATTTGGGCAGCCAGCTACCTGGCACCTCTCACTCCATCTGCAAAGTGAGAATAAAAGCATTGTCCATGTCATGTCACAGATTTGGCTGTAAAGAGAACAAGAGTTGTACACCCATCAAGTACCCAGTCCAGTACTATCAACGACTCTCAACACTGAATGCCAGAGACAATGGATCTTGGAGGAAGTAGAAAGGGGTGAGATGGCAGCCTCAGAGAGGTACAGATGAGTCCTACTCTTGTCCAACAAGGAGATGCAGTGACCTTGAGGTGGAAAAGCCAGCCCTGCCTAGCTGCTCAGACTTTTTTCTCATCTTGCCCTTGTAGGAACTTCAAACAGGCTAAGGTTTCATACAACCTTTCTGAACGTTTCTTGAGATTTCCATTTCTAGAATTGCTTTGCCTCCTAGCTTCTATTTCTATTCAAGCTACTCTTCCTTCAAGCCTCACCGTCAGCTGAGTCGACTCCTGTCAAGCATCCCCCTCTCCCTCCACCAGTAGCAGCCAGTAGAACCCTCACCAACAGCTAGCCCACAATGGGCTGGGCCCTCTGACATCACTAATTAAGAAAATGCCCTACAGGCTTGCCTACAGCTCAACCATATGAAGGAAATTTCTCAGTTGTGGTTTCCTACCCTCAGATCACTGGCTATAGCATGTGTCAACTTGACATTAAACTAGCAATGGGAAGAGAGTGAAATTCACAGCCTACAAATTTTAAGAAGTTTATTATAGGTCCATAGTTGGAATCGTAAGAGAGAGCAAGAGATTGGGGCAGAGTTCCCGAATAGTAGGAGTGGTTCAAGAAATATGGTACCAACAAGCTGATAGTCTGGGAATTTTATAGCATTTAGTAGAAACTAGGGTAAAGCATGGGAAGGGGGTGAGCTGGTAGTCCAAGAGGCCCAACCATGAGGTGTCCCAATGCCTCCTCTCAGTTTCAGCCATGTGTTCACATATAGCTTCCACACAGAGGTAAGAGGTGACATGGAGCCAGGAACTGGAACTCTCTTCTTAACATTCCTGGCCTTCAGCTCCGACATTCTCAGAACTGCTGCTCTGGGGCCTCTGCCAACTGTTCTCATCACTTGGAGACCTCTGCAGGAAAGTTGGAAATGCAACACCAAGGAAAGTTCTGGATGTGCAGGAGCTTGGTTTATACTTCCTGGTTTATTTATCACTCAAAAAAGGCACAGTGAGTGAGTCAATGGGCAGAGAGAGGCCAAGGGTGGTTTAGAGAATTTTCGAGATTTTCCTTGAGGAAACCATAGAATGCGTCCACAGACCATCCCTTTAATGAATCTGAGTCCAAGTTGGGCTGGGGTGAAGGGTAAACATGGGGAAGTTTTGCCCAGTAGAGCATGGACATTTCTTGATTCTTTCAATTCGTCTGTTTTATGTCTCATTTTCTTCTCTTACTTCCCCTAAGGTTTGGCTAGGGACTTTACAACTCAAAGTGGAGCTTCTCCCTAAAGCCCTCAATCTCTCCCACAGCCTGACTCTATCCTGAAAGAGCCATAATCCCTCTGTATGTGGACTAGAAAAAAAATAAGACTCTGTTTTAATGGCTAGCTTTGAGACCTGTAAGCTAAGAGAACAGTCAATACTGCAAGTGTCAAACCAGGCTAGCTTGAGTTCAAGAAATATATTCTAGGAAATAATAGCTCACTTCCTGTGGGCACAGAGTGAGGAGCTGTTAGAATTAATAACTGGTCCACAGAAGCCAGATGTTTAGACAGAAAAACTTCTAAAAGAAATTATAGCATAAGTGTTGAGGCTAGTATTGCCCAGTAGCATTTACTGGGATTCTGGAAAAGGCCTATATCAGTCTCTCCAGAGCAATGGCTACTGGCTGTACATAGTTACTGAGAGCCTGATGTATGGAGACTCTCACTGAGGAACTATTTTATTATTTTATTTTATTACAATTAATTGAAATGTAGTCATGTGGGATTCCTCACCAGCACTTTAGGAAACTGTAGCCGGAAGTTTTCCTGTGTCCTGCAGCTGCTCGGTCCCAAGTAAACACACAAAGCCTTATATTAATTACAAACTGTTTGGCCTATGGCTCAGGCTTGTCATTAACTAGCTCTCAACTTAATTCAACCTATTTCTATGAATCTATGTTTTGCCATGTGGCTTCATGGTGTTACCTGTGTTCCATTACATCTTGCTCCCCCGGCAGCACTCAGCGTCTCCTTTGACTCTACCTCTACAATCTTTCAAATGTCCTGCTTCACTGAAAAGTCTGCCAGATACTCTAGGCCTATAGGCTGAAGATAGATGCCCCAATGTTACAGGGGAACTTTGGATGACTGTCCAGGCAGCCAGATGTCTCTGTCATTTCTAGAATCTTGGAAGTTGCTTGCAATGCACTTACTATTTACTCAGATAATATTATATCCTTCTGGGGTCTTTGAATGAGTTGAAGACTAGATAGTTATAATTATAGTTTTCCTTAATTATGATAAAAGGTAAATTAGATGTAAAACTTTAGACTCACTAAAATAAGATAGATGATAGAATATTTTCTTTAATTTTTGCCAAATACAAATAGAACAGATATTGTAACTGTAATTCTTACTTGATAACTGTTTTGTTATATGTAATTTTACTATGTTAAAGTTAAAAGTTTCCTTTTGATTAGACAAAAAAGGAGAAGTGCTATGGGATGGTCTTTCTGTATGCTGCGAATATGTTATGCTACCATTGGTTAATAAAGAAGCTGCTCTGGCCTATGGCAAGACAGGTTATAGCCAGGCAGGAAATCCAAGCAAAGATACAGGAAGAAGGAAGGTGGAGTCAGGAGAGATATGCTGCAAGCTGCTCAAGAAGCAAGATGTGAAAGAACCAGTAAGCCATGGGACACGTGGCAATACATAGATTAATAGAAATGGGTTGATTTAAGATGTAATAGCTAGCTAGCAATAAGCCTGAGCCATAGACCAAACAGTTTGTAATTAATATTACAAAGGGAGAGATTCATCTGTTTACAAGAAACAACCCTGGCAAGGAAGTTACACAAGTGTCTGATGGATGCTAGCCTACTCCTAAGTCACTGAATTACACCAAAACTCATGTAAAAATTTATTTAAAACTCCCAGTAACTCATTTGAGATTAGTATACATGCAGAATAGAGACCAGCTCCCAAGAGAGGTGAGGGCACTCTCATTTGGTACCATAGTTACCAGTTTAAAGACAAACACAATTAAATTAGGATTGTTGCATTTATCTCTGAATAGGATGTATGCATGTCCAAGTGTGTGATTCCTGAGTAGTATGTCAAATAATATAAGGTGTAATTTAATTATATTAAAAGACCAATTTAAGATTTGAGCAACATCTGGCATCCAACTTTTGGGGCACAAATTCATGAAAAAGCTGCTTTCCTGTGGCCCAGGCCAGAGTTACATGCAGCTGGAGTCTCTACCCTGCTGACTAAGTTTTTACTGCAGCCTCTCTGCAGCAAATTTCATAGGTTTTGGGGCTCGAAAGACCACAAGAGTTAGCTACTTTCATATACTTCCCCCATGCAGATGATGGATCTTTTGCTTCTTTTCTCTCCTAGTGGGTTTTGGCTCTTTCTGGGCCCCTCCTTGGGCTGCTGCCGCACCATCATCTAAATCATTGTTGTCAGCAGATTTGGTGAGTCAATTAAGATTTCTTAAAAAGAGGAATTAGTTAAAAGAAGTTTTTCCCACAATAAAAAATGGAAACATTTTTACAATGGAGGGAGTTTGGTCTCTGATAATACAATTGATGATCTGAAAGTGGAACAATTAAATGAGAGGATAATTAATGTTGATGGGATTTATGTAATGTCAATTATAAATATTATTTGTTTTATCATTAAAAAAGCTGGATAATATGAGTGCCAAGATAAAAGTTTTAGAAAAACCTGTTAAAACAGATCATAGAGATATTCAGACCCAGACAGAAGAATTTAAAGGAGAACCAATCTCAACATTGCATTATAAGGTTACAAAGAAACAGCCTAAAGCTTTCAAACAGCCAACCTTAATCTATTGAGTAACTTTGCAGGAACTACCAGATGATAGACTGGGTACAAGTAGATTGGACTCCTGTGCAAATGTTAGATTTGAGGAAATTCAAAGAAGCTATAATCTCATATGGTATGCATTCACCATATGTGAAACAGATGTTAAACTCATGGTCAACTTGTAATACAATTATCTCTCAAGACTAGAGAGATTGGGTTACAGCAGTCTTAGAGGCTGATCCCCAATTACAATGGAGGACCTGGTAGAAGGATGAGGCTAAGACCATTGAAAAACAAAGTAGGGCTAGAGGTCTTGAAATATCCCAAGATCAACTTCTTAGAGAAGGTGATTATACTGATATACACACACAATCTTTATATGATGAACATACCCAAGCTTTATGCTGCATGGCAGTCATGAATGCTTGGGACAGAATTGAAGAAGTAGGAAAGAAAGTTGAGTCATTTACTAAAGTTATACAGGGCTTAAAAGAAACCTTCACTGATTTCTTACAAAGACTGACTTCAACAATAAATAGAATGATACCAAATTCAGAAGCTAGACAGATAATAATTGAATCTCTGGCTTTTGAAAATGCTAATGCACAATGCAAAAGGGTAATTAGGCCATTAAAGGCAAGATCAGTACTCTTGGAGGAATGGATCAGGGATACAATTAATATTGAATCTCATGATCATGCTGATGCTTAGATAGGAGAGGTGATTTCCAGAGGTTGAAGAAAAATAGCAATGTCAAATGTTTCAGTTGCAGTAAACAAGGTCACCTAAAAAATGACTGTAAACAGGGCATTCCTAGAAACAATGTTTTTTCAAGGAATAATCCCAACAGAATGCCCCTCTCTTCTAGATTATGCAGAAGGTGTGGTAAAGGTAGACGCTGGACTAACAAATGTAGATCAACAAGGGATAGTCAAGGTAATCCTTTGCCACTGGAAAACTCCCTGAAGGGCCTCTCACAGGCCTCCATGTCAAAGTCCATTCAGTCCTTTCCTGTCATCATGGAGGAAACTCCTTCCCAGAGCAATTAAAGAACCTAATGCCTATTGTAAAAAACCATACTGCTCAGGATGATAGAACAGCTATAGAAGAGAGAACAAAAAATTTGGGAGAAACCATAAGGCAAATTTTTTGGCAAACTTCTATAAATGAACAAAGACCAAAATTAAAAATATGAACAAATGACATCATTGAAGGTCTTGTAAACACAGGTGCAGATGTAACTAATTGTACTAGAATCTTGGCATCCAAATTAGCTTCTTCAGAAGGTAAATGTTCAGCTTTTAGGGATTGAAAAATTATTTCAAGTGAAACAGAGCACGAGATGGGTTGGATATATAGGGCCAGAAGAACAGAGAGGAAAATTAAAGCCATATGTGGCTAATATAGCTATGAATACCCAGATTAACATTCCTCCAATCTCAGAAACAAACCATAAAGTAACATATGTTTCTGGGGAAAATATTAGAAGGTATTATAAAGAACAGTCACCAACCATCCAGATTGTACAAGATCAGGGCAAAATAGCTGCTGATCTTTCAAAGACACCAACAGCTCTAACTTTAAAATGGTTAACAGACAAGCCTGTATGGGTTCAGCAATGGCCTTTAACAACAGAGAAACCACAGGCCTTAGAACAGCTGGTACAAGAGAACTTAAATACTCAGCATATTTAAGAATCAACCAGCCCTTGGAATTCTCCTGTATTAGTTATTAAAAAGAAATCTGGTAAGTGAAGAATGGTAACAGATCTAAGAGCTGTTAACAAGGTAATTCAGCCAATTGGCTCTCTACAATCTGGAATTCCTTTGCTACTCTATTACCTAAATGATGACCTCTTATAGTTATCAATTTACAAGACTGTTTCTTCTCAATACTCTTACAAGAAAAAGACAGAGAAAAATTTGCCTTCATGGTGCCTACTTATAATAATTCTCAGCCTGTTAAGAGATATCAAAGGAAGGTTCTCCCATGGGGAACATTAAATAGCCCAACCCTGTGCCAATATTTTATATGATAGCCATTGAAGTAATATGTAAACAATTTCCTCAATCTATAGTTTACCATTACATGGACAACATTTTACTAGCTGATTCAAATGTAAATACTTTAGAAAGAATGTTTGAAGAAGTAAAGAAAATTTTGCTTTGTTGGGGAATACAAATTGCTTCTGAAAAGATACAAAGAGGAGAGTCTATTAATTATTTAGGATATAAAATAGCTCTACAAAAATTAGACCCCAAAGAGTGCAAATTAGGAGAGATCAATTACAGACTCTTAATGACTTTCAAAGATTATTGGGAGACATTTCCAATCTATGGACCACTATTGGGGTAAAAAATGATGAACTGAGTAATTTGTTCAAAATCTTAGAGGGTGACAATGACTTAAACAGTCCAAGAGAATTATCAGCTGAAGCTGAGAGGGAATTAGCTTTGGTGGATAAGAAAATACAGGATGCACATGTGGATCATTTGGATCCAAAGCTTGATTACATTTTGGTTATTTTACCCTCTAAGCATTATCCTACAGAAATTTTAATGCAGAGGGAAGATATTATATTTGAATGAATATATCTACCAAATAAACAGAGTAAAAAATTAAAAACTTATGTGGAAAAGATCTATGAGTTAGTTTTAGAAGGAAAATTGAGATTTTGTCAATTAGCAGGAATAGACCCAGCAGAAATTGTAGTACCTTTAACTAATGATGAAATTGATGAATTATAGGCAGAAAGTGAACCTTTGCAAGGAGCTTGCAGTAATTTTTTGGAAGAGATTAACAACAAATATCCCAAAAGCAATATAATTCAACTTATAAAGAGAACTAATTTGATCCTGCCTCACACTGTATGGGAAACACCAATATCTAGAGTCCCTACATTTTATACAATGCAAACAAACAAGGAAAGGCAGGTTGCAAATCAGAAAATTTAAGTAAAGTGATTGAAAGTCCTTATAATTCTGTCCAAAAATTGGAATTATATGCCATCCTGATGGTATTAATAGATTCTTCAAAAATTCTCAACATAGTTACTGACTCTCAGTATGCAGAAAGAGTGGTCTTACACATTGACATTGCTGAATTTATCCCTGATGAGTAAGAATTAACTTTGTTATTTATTCAGTTACAAGAAATAATCAGGAATAGGAATCATCCCTATACATAACTCACATCTGATCCTGTATGGGTCTGCCAGGTCCTCTAACACAAAGTAATGACGAGATTGATAAACTATTGATAGGAAATGTGCTGGAGGCCTCAGAATTTCATAAGAAACATCATTAATAGTAAGGGTTTGAAAAAGCGTTTTTCCACAACCTGGCAACAAGCCAAGGAAATTATAAGGAAATGTCCTACTTGTTCTTTATCCAATCAAACGCCACTACTTGCAGGAAGTAACCCAAAGGGTAATCAAAGGAATGAAATCTGGCAAATGGATGTGTTTCATTTTGTAGAATTTGGAAAATCAAAATATGTACACCACACCATTGATACCTATTCAGGATTTCAATGGGCAACTGCTTTGAGTTCTGAAAAGGCTGACTCTATAATCACACATTTGCTAGAAGTTATGGCCAACATTGGTATACTTGTACAAATCAAAACTGACAATGCTCCATCATATGTCTCTGGTAAAATGAAATAGCTTTTTGCTTATTACAATATAAGCATATTATAGGTATACCACACAATCCTACAAGCAGTCATAGAAAGACCAAATCAAACTCGAAAGGATATGCTAAATAAACAGAAAAGGGTAACAAAAAAAAAACCCAGAAATAGATTACATAATGCTTTATCATCTTGGAATTTTCTAAATGCTAATAAGAAAGGAACAACAGCTGTGGAGAGACATTGGATAATAGAAAAAACTACAGAATTAAATCAGACTGTATACTTTAAAGATGTGCTGACCTCAGAATGGAAACCAGGATATGTGTTACATTGAGGATGAGGTTTTGCTTTTGTTTCCACAGAAGAAGAAAAGCTATTGATACCATCAAAATTGATAAAGGTTCAATTTGAACAAGAGAGGTGATAGTCCATCAACCAGTGTGACCATTCAATTTAAATTAACTTACACAACTAACAAAAGCTTTTTATTTGATCAGATATAAATTGCCAAAAGGGAACCTCCCCACAGTTAGAGTTGTGGAAAGGTTTTGTTTTTGTGTTTCAGGAGAATGAAGGCTAAGGAATCTGAAGAACACTGGACAAACAAGACATCTGAAGAAAAAGGACGAATCATCCAGAAAAAAAATGCCTCACGAGAAAGATTTTCTGCAGTGAACCATGACCATGCCTAATAGCGACCTTTGAAGTCTTTGAAAAGGTCATTCTATCCCACAACAACAATTTCACATGGAGTATGATAATGCCACCAAGCTGACAAACACCACCCAAAGATTGGCTTTGGACTACAAACTGCTCAGGACAATATCAAGATGGCTAACTGAGATGATACAGCCTCACAGACTACTTACTCCAATCAGGACGTGACCACAATCCTAAATTTTCTTTGTGTCCCCATAAGACTACCAGTGCCCCCAGTCAGCAGGAAGTAGCCTAGAAAACTAAGCCCACATTCCCAAAAAATGGACTATGGATGTTTGTCTTAGTTTAGGGGTTGGTTAAAGATTGTTGTTGGTCATAGTCAATCTCTTTCTAAAAGAAGAAAGGGGTATATGCTAAAGAAATGTATTATATAGAAATGATAGGATAAAAGGGTAGATTATTGAATATACTCTGAAAAAAAACAAAGATACAAAAATGATATGATAAAAGGGTAGATTATTGAATCTACTCTGAAAAGAAAAGGAGAATGTAGTCAGAAGGTTTCTCCAGTCCTGCCTGGCCCTGCGGTCCCATAGCCACTTATAAAATAATCACTCAAAGGTTTAATATTATTTATAAACTGTATGGTATATGGCAGGCCTCTTGCTAGCTAGCTCTCATGTCTTAAATTAACCCATTTCTATTAATCTATGTTTTGCCATGTGTTCTGTGGCTTACCGGTCTGTTGGCATGTTATTTCTCCTTTGGTGGCAGCTGGCATCTCTCCAGATTCTGCCATTCTCTTTCCTGTCTCTCTCTTTTCCCACCTGCCTTTAAGCTGCCTTGCCATAGGCCAAAGCAGCTTATTTATTAACCAATGGGAGCAACATATATTCACAGCATACAGAAAGATATTCTACAGCAGGAGAATATGGATATAGTAAGATAAAAAGGTAGATTATTGAATCTACTTTTAAAAAGCAACTACTAGTTTTAAGTATTTTACATTGGATTGGATTTTTGTATATTGTATACAAATTTTGTATATTGATACAAATTTGAGATTATTTTTGTTAGAACATACTGTACATATGTTTCTAAGCTTGTTCAAGGTATTGTACCTATACAATTCATTTAACAATGTAATGCAATTTTCTAGTCCTTGAAAGTTATTACCAACTAATTAGTATATAAAAAATGCAAGTTAGTAGTTAGTCATTACAGCTAAACTTGTAATCAGGTTAGGTATGTTTTCAAGGTCAAGAAGATATATTTTAAGATAGACAGGTCATCTTCAAACACTTCAGAGATCTACAGAATATGGCTTTTAAAATGTTTTAATAATATAGATTCTTTTTTATGACAATGAGACATGTCTGCTCCTGACAGCACCAATCTACTTCAAAGAAGATGATGGGCATCAAAGAAACTCCATATTGAGTTTACTTTCTTTGTGGCAAAAGTTAGCCACTGGGCAAGAAAGTGCCCTTACCTCAACTGCTGACAGTATGCTGTCCAAAGTAGACAAGCAGAACACAAAAGAAATGACTGTCAAACCTTGCCAAGACAAAGTAGGACAGCCCTTCAGAAAATCCTGCTTCACAGAAAATTCTATCAGATATGCTAGGCCTGTAGGCTGAAGATGGATGCCCCAACATCACAGAGGAAACTTGGATGACTGTCCAGTCAGCCAGCTGTTTCTGTCATTTCTCACATTTTTGGAAGTCGATTATTTGCACTTCCTGCTTACTCAGTTAATATTATTTCCCTCTCATTTCCAACTCTGAAGGAGTTGAAGATTAGATAATTATAGTTACAGTTTTCCTTGTTAACAATCTCAGAAAAGAAACTCACTAAAGAAGTGTAAAGTGTGTAAGTTTGGAAGACATCAAAAGATAGTATTCAGTTGGTAATACAAGTTAGGACAGAAAGTGAATTAGGTACAACATTTTGGACTCACCGAAATAAGATAGATAATGGAGTATTTTCTCTGAATTTGTCACATGTTTATGGACTGGACATTGTTAATGTAATTCTTGACTATATATATTTTATATACTTATTGTACTTATTGTATATAGTTTTTCTTATATTATAACCTTTTATATTTGTTATAACCTTCTTTTATTATTGTAGACAAAAAAGAGGAATGTGGTGATATATTGTGTACCCTAATAAAATTTACCCGAAGATCAGAGAACAGAACAAGTCACTAGATTAAACATAGAGGCCAGGCAGTAGTGGCACACACCTTTAATGCTAGCACTTGGAAGACAGAGATCTGTCTGGATCTGTGTGAGTTCAAAGCCACCCTGAATTACATGAGATTGATTCAGTCTAGGAGAGAAACAGAGCCAGGCAGTGGTTGCATGCACCTTTAATCTCAGTACTTGGGAATCACAAGCCTTTGCTACCAGTATTGTGGGAAGCACACACGCCATTAATCCCAGCACTAGGAAGAAAGTGATGGCTGGGCGGAGAAAGGTATATAATGTGTGGGGAAACAGGAACTAAAACCTTTTTGGCTGAAGCTTTTTGTCTGGAAAGCCTTCGGCTGAGGACTCAAAGGCATTCAGTCAGAGGATTTGTGGAGTTGACAAGGTTAGACATGGCAGTAGCTTGTTCCTTTGTCTCTCTGATCTTTCAGCATTCACCCCAATATCTGACTTGGGATTGTTTTTATTAAAAATACCAATTATAAATTCATGTTAGAATATATAATAAATATAATGTCATTTTATTGATTATAATTTAATTATGAAGCAACACATTCAACTTCTTCTAACTACTGAGACCACATTGTCCTCTGTGGGTAGCTAAAATATGTCTTAGCTATTAATTACCTCAAAAATGCCATGTAACAAACCATGCCCAAACTCACTGGCTTAAAACAATATGCATTTACTATTTCATGTGTAAATAAGTCAGCAGTTTAGACTGTGGTCTGCTTGGTGATTATTCTGTTCTCTGGAGCTCAAGCACATGTGTGGTAATTTCCTATTAACTATAGAAATTGGCATGATTGGATCATGTGACTTTTGTTTCTCCACAGTGGCTTGTATTCATCTAGAGTTGTTTTTGATGCAGGGCTCTGCCAGCTTTCCCAGGAGCCCTAGGTATGCTCCAGTAATGTGTGCCTGTGGTGGCATCATGTTCCCCAAAATATTGTGCACCCTAATAAACTTATCTGGGGTCAAAGAACAGAACAGCCACTAGATACAGAGGCTAGAAAATGTTGGCAGTCACACCTTTAATACTAGCATTCCAGAGGCAGAAATCCCTCTGGATCTCTGTGAGTTCAAGGCCACATTGGAAACAGCCAGGCATGGTGACACACACCTTTAATTCCAAGAAGTGAGCCTTTAATTCCAGGGAGTGATGGCAGATAGCAGAAATGTATATAAGGCGTGAAGATCAGGAACTAGAAGCATTTGGCTGGTTAAGCATTCAGGCTTTGGAGCAGCAGTTCAGCTGAGATTCATTCTGGATGAGGACTCAGAGGCATCCAGTCTGAGGAAACAGGATCAGCTGAGGAATTGGCAAGGTGAGGTAGCTGTGGCTTGTTCTGCTTCTCTGATCTTCCAGCATTCACCCCAATACCTGGCTCCGGGTTTGTTTTTATTAATAAGACCCTCTAAGATTCATGCTACATGTGCCCTCAGACCTTATCTAGAACATCAGAGACAAAATGAGATGAGTGAGAGTTTCTGGGCAGCTGCTTCTGTAACAGCCTAGCAGGGAGGAAGATACTCTAAGGCAGTGGTTCTCAACCTGTGGGTTGTGACCCCTTTGGGAGGTCACATATCAGATTTCTTGCATACAGATCTTTACATTACAATTCATAACGGTAGCAAAATTACAGTTACAAAGTGGCAATGAAATAATTTCATGGTTGGGGGGGTCACACAACTTGAGGAACTGTATTAAAGGGTCTCAGCATTAGGAAGGTTGAGAACCACTGCTCTAAGGCTCTCTTATTGAAACAATGGACCCAAGAAATTGGAATTATGCTACCCAGGGGGAGAGAATTCTGAATTCACTTGGGGGAGAAGAGAAAGCCTGAAGCCTGGCTCAGCCAGAAGAGAACCTCCCCCCCCACTCCACCCCACACCCTGCCAAAGAGAGTTGCAACTTGTCAGTCAACCTGACAAACAAGGATGGGCGGGACCACATCTTGACCAGGATTGCCTAGATAAGCCCTCTCCTTACAGCTTCACCTCACTTCAGGACCTGAAAGATGCGACCCTAGATCCAGCAGCATGTCCATGTGATGGGCTTAGGTTAGCAGCTAAGGCTGCCTGGCCCGGAACCACAGGAAGCTGAAGGCAGATGCCCAGCTAGGTGATGCCGGTGCAGTAGCCTGGCTGCCAAGGAACTGTACAGACAGGAATTCATAGACAAAGCTCCATGCCCACAAGACGACCAAGCAGGCTGGCAGTTCTGTTAACAGTAATGAGGCCTGGCCCTTGTCCCGACCTTTTAAACATGAACACAAAACAGCCCCGTGCCTCCTTAGCACAAGTCACCTGGTCCCTGCTGATGCTGGAAGTCCCCAGACAAAGGGATTCTGGGAAAAGAAGATAGTGGCAGCCCGACAGTGCCTTTCATTTTTATGGCTGGCCTAATGTAAAACCTCAAGTTAAGTCTAAGAAATTAGGCAGTTCAACAGCCTCAGCCCTGGAACTCGGCCCTTCTGAACCGACCTGTACACTTTAACTTCCATTCCCGCCCCCCTCCCATGTGCCGGATGGCCCACCAGAGCAGAGTGAGAAAGACAGCTGGCCAAGTTCCTCAACTGCTCCCACTAACTCAGCTTCCTCACACTGTGGTGGGACCCTGAGGTACATCCTGCAGGCAACACCCCAGGAGAAAGTCCAGTTCAATTAATCCTAAGAGCTTGGTCGGCCCTTACATCTTACTGAACTCACTAAATCAAAAGCCCTGTGCTCAAGAGACAAGTATCAACAACTCCCCTCTGCGGTTTTAAAAGACTTATCAACCCAAGGCACGGAGGTGGGGCAGGAGAAGTTGATGAGTGTTGCTGGGGACACATCACAGAAGCACAAGTTTTAAGGTTAACAGCCATCTTCAAAGATATTGTCTAAATTACTCATTTGAGAATGAGGTCAACATGGGAGAGTCTCGAGCAGACAACGTTAATTCTTTGTCACTGTGACTCTTTCCCTACGTCGTTTGAAATGCCTAATCTTTGTCTGCTTAGGGGCACTGGGTGGGAGGAGAGGACAGGTAATGGCGCGGGGCTCATCAGAACAGTCCTCAAGTCTTTTGCATCTCTGGGTTCAATTTCCATGTGAAAATCTAAGATGTAGATCCTAATAAAGATGTTCTCACTAAAAAAAAAAAAAGTGTTAAGCCAAGAAGAAGAAGCTGGATGGACACAGGGGGCTACACAGTGCATAATTCTATTTATATGAAGTTCAAAAGCAGGCCAAACTAATGTAAACTGTGAAAGGAAACCAGAGAGTGTGCCTTCAGGCAGAGAGGTAAAGTGGACTGGAAGGGGTCTACGGAAGCTTTGGAGAGTGGTGACTACATGCATTTGTTGGTGAGGCATCTGACACCTGCAACTTATTTTGAACGACATCAAAAAATGGGCAGGCCAGTGGGAAGGTTCAACAGGAAAAGGCACTTGCCACGGAAGTTTCACAACCTAAGTCGGATGCCAAGAACCCAAGTAAGGGTAGAAAAGGAGATCCAGTTCCACGGGATCTGTCCCACACACGTGTTGTGTCACAAATATGTCAATGTACATGTCTACACACATAATAATAACAACTATACATTTTAGAATTAAAATGAGTTGAGGGGTGACTAGGCAGAAATGTACAAAAAAAATACATCAAAATGTTAATTGTAGAATATAGATAGTAGGTATATAGTTCAGCCTAGAATTAAATCTTAGATAAATGCCAGATGCTGGCAGGGCAATAAAGAGTAAAGAATTTGTTAGAAACAGCTACAAAAGGATAGAAAAGGTATTGTCACCTGTGAGGAAGATATCAACGGGCAGGCCAGACATTTAGAACATTAGATATGGTTATTCTGTTGAATACATCAAATATAATCTTTGTTGAGTTCTTGCACTTGCTAAGTACTATGTCATTACCTTAAGTTGAACACTTTTGCAAGCATTGTTCACATCCCATTAAGAATTTCTCACCATCTCCTCTTTCAATGGCTCTGCATCAGTCAGCTGTAACATGGTGTGCTGTAGAGCAAACCATTACAGTCACCCACTACAGTAAACAATGTTGCCCTGCATATGTTTGTATAGTGTGGCCAGGGACCAGGCCAGGTGCCTGAGCTCAGGTGGTCTGTGGTCCAGGCTTCATGTGTCTTTCCTCTTCCTTGGACCAGCAGGCACCCTGGGTCATGCTCTTCTTGTGATGATGACTGCAAAAGAGAACAGGACATTCTGCATAAGTGCATCTCAAAAGTGCTCCACCATCTGTGTTAAAGTTACATTATCCAAAACAAATAAAAATGCATGCAAACAATCACAGGTACCTAGATACCCAGACCTGGAAATGGAGGACTCATCTCAAACTTATTATTTATCATTGCAAGACACTCAAGGGTTTTTTATCTCAACATCCAGGGAATGGACTAGAAACCCTTTTCCTCTATCTGTTCACTTGAATGGACTGTCCATAGCTCCCACCATGAAGTAAAAAAAGAATAATATTAATCAAATCTTGAGTGTGTAAACAGACCAACTCAAGTGGCCTATTCTGCTTTGCCTCTTTAGCTCCCCTCAGGGTAGAATCCCAAGGGAAAATTACAAAAATCTGGCTATGAGAAGAAACACAGGACACTTATTTTCCTGATTTAGTAGAAGTCAATTAGAGTTTCAATTTCCTTCTCTAAATGTCACCTTTTTACGACATCCTGGAGGAAGAGTTGGCAGTCCTTTCATGAGGTAAAGAAGCTTCTAAAACGACGCAGAAGGGTCCAGAGATTAAAGGACCCTCTCGAGCTGTCTAAGCTTCCCAGAGCTCTCCGTTTCTATTTTGAGAGGAGCATTTGGCTTCCCCTGTAGCCTCAAGTGAGCCTTTTGAATCTCCTGCCGCACTTTTCCACCATTTGCAAAAAGGGGATAATAAGGCTCGCTGCTGGCGACACACGCAAGGTGCTCCGGAGGAAGGCTGGCTTCTGCAGGAGAACCTGGCAGCATGCTCTCCCCAGGTGCCAGATATTTTCAGTGTCTGGTACCCCTAATTAGAGCATCTGCTCTTTCTCAGAGAATTTAGGCAAAAGGCAGAACAAATGGAGCAGAGAAGATCCCTTCCCTTGCCTCTGCCGCAAAGAAGGCATGTCAAGTTGAGTGATGAACCATCGCCATTCTCCACTTGCAAACACTGTGTACCCTATTTTCAAATTAAGAAGCACATTGTTGGCACACCTGAAAGGTTAAACATTCCCACTTCATTGCTGCAGTCACTAATTGGAGCTTTATCACCGTTTCTGTAAAGGGAATGTCTTGTCTGCAGAAACAGCCCCTGTCCCAACAGAACTAAGATGTGGGGATCATCTCCAGTTTCTAAAGTTAGACTCTAAATCACTCTCCTGCTCATACCTAATACAGTAAAAAAGTAAAATTGATACTTCTTTAAAATGATGTGTGTGTGTGTGTGTGCGTGTGTGCATGCATGCATGTGTGTCTGTGTCTCTGTGTCTCTGTGTGTATATGTCTGTCTCTAAGTGTGTGTATGTGTCTGTGTGTGTGTCCTTGTGTGTCTGTGTCTCTGTATGTGTCTGTGTGTGTGTGTGTCAGTGTGTGTGTGTGTGTGTGTGTCAGTGTGTGTGTGTGTCTGTGTATGTATGTATGTGTGTGTGTGTGTAGGCCAGAGGTAGACATCAGTTATCTCCCTCCATTACTCATCAGCTTATTTCTTGAGACAGGCTCTCTAACAGAACCTGGAGCTCACCAGATTGGCCAGACTGGTTGGCCAGTAAACATGAAGGATCGATCCTACTGTCTCCACTTCCCACGAGCTGGGATTACAAACACACATGACTATGGCTGACTTTTTATGTGGGTATTGGGGGATCACACTCAGGTCCTCATGCCTGCATGGTAAGCACTTTACTGGTGAGCTATCTCCCCAGTGCCTTGAAAGTTTCATAAAAAGTATTTTTCAATCACAAGGAAACTTATTTTCTGCCTCTGTGGACATGTTTTTCAGAGTGCAATTAACTGTAATACTAGAAAGAATTCAAAGCGGTTAGTCCTAACATTTTATCCTGGGGCTCTTAATATGGAGAGTGCTTTGAGGGTGGTGAAGTGGAGGGATGAGGTGAGGGTAGCAACAGGGTTGTGAAGATCGGAGAGCCCCTGTATGGAAAACTGAATGTTGCTGTCAACAACATCTCACGGAAGGCCTTTTCTACAATAGAGAAAAGTCCCTCGATGGATTAGGAATATTTACAATCATCATCTAACATTGCAGAAGAAAAAAGCCCATTCAAGCCAGTATAAAAGCATCTTTGACCCCAACTGTCTAGCTCTACCACCATATATAAATTCATCTGAAAGTGTTTGTTGGGCTGGCAAGATGGCTCAGTGGGAAAAGCACTTCCCCCCAAGACTAATGGGTAAGACCTTGTCTCAATAAGCAAAAATAAGCTAGCATATGTTCCTCACTTTAATAATTTTGTTAGTTTTAAATAATGGAAGCTAAACCTGTGCTCTAAATTTTCTCTCTTCTTCTTTTGCAGCAAATGTTGCTCTTGAGTCATGCCTGATCACTGACTGCAGTGTTCCAAAGCATAAGACCTTCCCCTGAAGAGTGCTTCTTTGGGGAGCTGTTGAACAAAATGGCAGCAAACATTTACAGCTGTCAAGCTAAGGAAAAAAGATGAATCTTAGGTGAGAGAGACATCCTGCTCCACAAACATTCTGCTTCTGGGATTTGAAACTTACTCAAGTCCTTGCCTCTTCTTTCACACAGGGGCTACTTCCCCACCCCACCCCACCCCTGCTCCTCACCCCCACTCCTCCACCCCACTCCTACACTAAATTCAGGAAGGAGCTCTAGTGGAGTGTCTACCACCATTTATCTGTTATCCTTGCAATTTCACCAATGACACTGACAGTGTCCACTTGTGAAGCCTCAACTTGATGGTTCTGTCTCTTCCCATGTGTCAGTATTGTCTTTTAAGCTGAGATGGTTTGTTGAGAAGTTATTTAAGCTTTTGGAAACTCAATATTACTTTCTTCCGAGATGGCAGTATTCTTCCCAGCACTTCCTGTTGGAGTGTGCTTCTTCCTCTCCTGTTAGGGGCCTCTGGTCAGTCTCAGTGGGTCAGCAATGAAGAAGAGAAGGAAACAGGTACCAAGGCTGGCAATCAGGTACCGGGGTCCCTATGTTAGCAATTCTGAGAAGACAGAGGAGTTTCTTTTTTACAACCCATATGTAGTTTAAGACATATAACATGTTGTGGCATTTGCATAATGCCCTATTGTACACATTAAATCCTCCCCTAGATCATTGGGTACCATAGTCATCATTGCTGCTGACTGGGAAAGTGTAACTAGAACATTCTGTATCCTTTTCCCTTTAATGTGGGCCTAGATTTAGGACTTGCTCTCTTCGTGTAGTAAAAATAGAGGCTTGGGAGAACTGTGTATTAGACATCTCCTTTCTTGTTATTGCAAACCTTCCATCACCATGTGAAGAAGTCTGGGCTAGCCATATGGAAGTTGAGCAAGCTGCCAGCCATCATAGCCAACACCCTAGATAGAATTAATATCATCTAAGGCCACTGTGCCCAGGTAGTCAGCCCAGAGGGAAAATCCTACAAATTTCCTATAGGATCATGAAAACAAAAATATGTTACTACTACACACTTTAGAACAGCAAAAATCTGATGACATCAAATGCTGGCCACAGTGTAAACAAAAGAAACCCTCATTCATTGAAGGTGAGGTACAAAATGCCAGTCTTGTTGAAGACAGATCAGCAGTTCCTTCTACTAAACCAAGAGGTGGCGCTGTAGCTCAGTGGTTTAGTACTTGCCTGGACCACACAAGGACCTGAGTTCAATCCCTAGTACTGCAAACAAGTAAATGAAGCCAAGTAAGGTGGCGCTCATCTGTAATTCTAGCCCTTAAGAGACTGAAGCAGGAGAGTTGCATGTTCAAGTTCAGCCTGAA
>CABHPR010140911.1:7919-38506 GCA_902168415.1 Peromyscus melanophrys | reverse complement strand
TTCCTTCCCTCACCGTAGATCGCATGGACTCCCTTGGATCAAAACTTCTGCTCACTGGTCACACAGTTGGCCTTTCTGGCTTATAACCAGGCCCCATCCTAGCATGAAGTCAGACATGATACACAGATGGACCAGGACCCACAGGGACATTTCCAGTTATAGGAGAATTGCTTAGGTGTGGGAATGTCCTCCCGTGAACCTGGGATGAGAACATTTTCTTTATTGTAGAACAATGCTTTAAATAGGACAAGGGTAAATCAGCATTTAAGTGGAAACATGATGAAGGACTATGGAAATATGATGAAGTTGATGGAATTTCTGCAGGGTTTGACCCAGGCTTCCTAATATCCTTCCTAGGGTAATGAATGTGGGGACCTCTGAATATTCGTGTGACATATTCAGAATTTGTTGATCCAAATCCACATGCTCACAGGGGTCATGTGTCTTGCGGGACTGTTCTGGTATTATGGATGTTTCTCCAGTGTAGAATACCTTGTGATGAGCTACACTCACGGTAGGGTGGGGCATTCACTTATTTAACAAGGCTTATTGAATGTCTATCATAGACTAGGAACTGTCCCAGGTGTGGAGGATACAAATGGGAATGAAACAGACAAAAGCCCTGGCCTTTTGTAGCTTTCCTTCTGGTTGGGAGAAACAGACAATAAGCAAATAATCACGTATGGGTATGCAAGTCAGGTGGTGGAATGCACTTTGGAGAAAAGCAAATTGAATGCCCAGAACCTGTCGCCACTCCTCTGCAGGCCAGGCAGGGGAGGCTTGAGCAAGCAACGGACTCTGGGGCAAAGTTTGTAATTTGTTGTTGCTGCTGCATGCCCTCTGGCTTAGGAAAAAAAAAATCTGTCCCTGAATGTTTAGCGAGCCTGCTTGGCCTTTTGATTCTGCAGTGATTAAATGCCAGCCTATTGGGAATTAGTTTTATTTTAATTCAAGGTTAAATGTAGAAAAGACCTCCTACTTCTTCCATCTATCAAAATTCAACTATGGATCTTCTAAGGGTGTCAGCTCCCCTTGCAGCCTCCCCTGACCTCCCCCACACTAATTGCATTTCATTCTCCGGCTTCCGGCCTCCACTGCACTTAACTTACAGGTGTTGCATCACATTTCATTGTGTTGCAGATGGAATCACATGTGCATGGGCTCTGTTCTGCCAAGAAAATGTGTCATTTCCTCAGAGCCAGAGGCTCTTTTTCATGTTATTCTCACTGTATCCCTCTCCCTCCGTCCCAAGGAACTTTAGCATGCTTGGTACGCAGCACCTGTTCAATTAGCTATTGATTGGGAGAGAGACACCTGCTTGCATGCTGAGCAGCAGTGATATCTGATTTGCATTATGTAAGTTTCTTATCTAATTTCCAGCGACTTCCCAGATGAATGAACTCTTCACCAGCCTCTTTAAGGCATTAGCTGTGACTGTTTCTTAGGAGAACATTCCAAAGTCAAGACTTCTTGATGAGATAACACGTGGAAATACACTTCCTGCTGCTTTTCTTATCACAAAGGAATAGTCACTCCTTGTAGGGAACTACAACTATAAATGAATAGAGTGAAAATAAAGAAAACTCAGTTTCACTCGTCAGAAGGTATCTGTCTGAGCTGTTGTTCTCTCTGGGTACATGGGAAGCACCAAAGACAACAGCAAATAGCACAGGCCACGTCTGACGGAGTGACAGCAAATGAGTGCTAGTGGTTCACGTAATAAATGAGTTATTATCCCCGTAGTTACTGCATACAGTGCTAACATTTTGATATATACATATATACCATCTATTTTTTAAAAGATTTGTTTTTGTAATTTAAAATTGTGTGTGTGTGTGTGTGTGTGTGTGTGTGTGTGTGTGTGTGTTCGAGCATGTGAGAATAGGTGTCCTTAGAGGCCAGATGTGTCAGAATTACTGGAGCTGGGACTACAGGTAGTTGTGAGCTGCCTGTGAGTACTGGGAACTGAATTCCAGTCTCTCATTCTCAACCCCAAGCCATCTCTCTGGTCCCTACAATTTAGTCTTAAAGGCAATATAGCCGTACGAATTTCCAAATAATATAATGCCGCAATACTGTCTTCTAGCTTGGCTTAGAAAAAGATGTATTTGGTAGTAGTATTCTATAGTATTATTTTTATTAGCTAATAATGCCTTGTTCTAATAATGGCTCAAATTTTCCAGCTGAGATACATTGATTATGAACTGAGAGCAAATTGCTGGCCGAGGAATTTTTCTATCAAGGATTTGTAAAACCTACTCTCTCATGGGCGTGGCTAAATTGCCATCATAGTTCACCCAAAGACTGGAGGTTCACACTGATCAGTGTGTGAGAAGTGTAGTGTCAGCAGATTGATTTGGTTTTCGTTTGGAAAAGAATTAACCTGGGCCATGTGTTTTTGCTGGTGAGGATGTGGTCATTTCTTATGCATTGATCTCTAATGAGACCCGCTCCACAGTAGATAATGAATGAAATTTGTAATCAGTGCTAGGCCAGAGAAGCATTTTGCCAAGGTGGATGTCAGGACTATTGGATGGTTTCAGCCCTTAAACCATAAAGTGAGGGGATGACTAATAGGTCTTATTCTTTATATTTATGTTAATTGATTCTTCAGTTTGGCCAGTATCTTGTCCTGCCGTCACATGGAGAAAGGGCATTTAAGAAAAATCCTGGCCTGAGAATGTCAGGAACGCAAGGAGAGAGCTAGGGCAAACGGTCCCAGTGTCACTAATGAGATTGTAAAGGGGAAGTGGTCCCTGGGCCCAGGGGAGGGAGTGTAAAGAGCAGCACTCAGTCAAAGGCAGCATGGCTAGGCAGGAGGCGCGTGCACACTGCAGCCTGCCTAGGTTTTGCAAGCGGGTATGAGCGGCTGTGAGGGGTCCTGTGCCCTCTCTGACAGTGCCAGTGTGACACGCAGCTTATAAAGTGCTGTACCATAGCTACTGCTTATGAATACTATGGCCCAGGCTCTAAGGAACTTCTGTTTCTCTTCCTAATGAGAGGCAGTGGATGGAACAGCTAAGAGACCTGGGAGGTGGCTGTGGTGTGGAGGGGACTGTATGAAGACCTGATGGGAAATAGCACTAGAATGCCTGCCGGGAGTCTATCCTTGATCCCACTGCCCCTACCACGAGCTTGACCCCTGACCTCTGCTGACTCAGCTGCTCCATTTTAGAGTGAGAGGTTTGAAGGCAAGGGCTTCAGTGGCTGTGGTGATACTGTGTTCCCAATATATTGTGCACCCTAATAAACTTATCTGCGATCAGAGAACAGAACAGCCACTAGATATAGAGGCCAGAAAATGGTGGCACACACACCTTTAATCCTAGCATTCCAGAGGCAGAGATCCACCCGGATCTCTGTGAGTTCAAAGCCACACTGGAAACAGCCAGGCATGGTGACACACGCCTTTAATCCCAGGAAGTGATGGCAGGAGCAGAAAGGTATTTAAGGTGTGAGGACCAGGAACTAGAGCTGGTTTAGCTTTGAGGCTTTTCGCAGCAGTTCAGCTGAGATCCATTCGGATGAGGACTCAGAGGCTTTCAGTTTGAGGAAACGAGATCAGCTGAGGAACTAGCGAGGTCAGGTGGCTGTGGCCTATTCTGTTTCTCTGATCTTTCAGTGTTCACCCCAGTACCTGGCTCTGGGTTTGTTTTTATTAATAAGACCTTCTAACGATTCGTTACAAATGGGTCCTTTGGCTTTAGGGATTCTCTGATGCTCTCGTCACCTTAACCAAAGCTTGCATAGGCTCAGCGAAGGTGCAATGCATTCTTCCCACACAAACACAGGGAATAACAAAGACTTAACAGATCTAGTCTGCATCGCTGCTATGAGCTTCTCTTCTGAGCTTCACCAGAGAGGGTGGTTCTGAGAGCTGTACCATAGCTCACAGGTGACAACAGCAGCTGTCCCACGCGCCGGTGACGGCTTCTCCAGTGTATAGTTTCCCCGCCACCCCCAGAGTCTCATGCAGCCCAGGCTGGCTTTGAATTGGTTACTCATTTGTAGTTCAAGGCTGACCTTGAACTCCTGATTCTCTTGTCTCCACCTCCCGAGTGCTGGAATTTCAGCAACCCCACTCCCTGTTTATACACGCTAGGGTTGGAACCCGGTGCTTCACGCAGGCCAGGCAAGCATGGCTGAGTTTTTATCATTATAGTGACCATCAAGACCTGACTTCAGATTCGTAGTAAGAGTGGAGAGGAGACCTTTCCAGCCCTGTTACTTTCCCCTCTGTTCTTCTATTAATTTCCTTAACGTTCTACATTACCTCATAAAACCATGAACGCTTTGCAATTTACCGAAGGAGCTGTTCTATAAAAGGCCACACTCTCTGATGGTTCGCAGGGGTGTTGTATCTTCATCAGCCCTAGAAAAAAGTGTGTGTGTGTGTGTGTGTGTGTGTGTGTGTGTGTGTGTGTGTGTACACATACATCCACAGGGAGTAGAGGAAGAGAAATGATGAGGTGGTCTGGCTTCAAAGAGAACAGTTGCAGATTTTTATCTGAAACACATTTTATTAAAATTGCAACAAACTTTATAAAATCAGATGTATGGTTCATTAAGGGAACATTACCTTACAATTATGATTAATTAGATTAAACTTATGAAAGTGTGTTATTTGTTCAAATCAAAAGGGTAGGGGAAGATGATGGATGATGAAAGAGTGTGATAAATGAAGAAAGCAGCTGAACTAAATTGAATGTGTATTCATCCGTTCTCACTTCATAACTAATGATAAATTGAGCATGTCACATTTAACAATACTCGTCTGGGCTTAAGCACATGGTTTCGGCTCCTGTTCTCAATGCTCTGTGATGGTTGAGATGGAAGAACTGAAATTTTACTCCCTGGACTTTACCTGCCTCTTACCTTGGAAAACACAATGGCTACTTACTCAATTAAGAGAATGCATAGAGCTGTTAATTTATTGTAAAATTGCCCTTCCTCAGATCATGCTCCAGGTACTTGAAAACAGATTTATCTTAACCTAAAATGAATGTCCCCATTTGTAGGCCTAATAATATGGCAGGGGTGGAGAGCACCCGGAAGTAGAGAAACGGCTTTCTTTCTAAAGCCGTGTTTTCTTGGCATTAGATGGGAAGAAATACTCCCCCAAACTCACTAGAGGGTCTGGGAAATGTGCAGGCGAGAGACAATCAGGTTGCGTCAGCTTCCTGAAACCCCAGGCTTTCGAGGATTTTAATCTCATCATCATTTTGCAAGGATTATGAAGCTGGTCAGGGAGGAAGGAGGTGGGAAAGAGTTCCATCCAGACTGAAATTAGACAAACTGGCCACCCAGACAGGAATGGCTTTGGAAAGAATCATTTTTTTTTCTTCCTGTAAAAGCTTAGGAGCTATGATATGGGATGTGACACACGGGCAGTGCCTTTGAGTCCCCTGACCTTGGGTTGAGACCATGTGAAGAAGTCAGTGACAGTTTCTGAAAAGATTGTACACTTTATTTCTCTCTGCTCTGAGTTTTCTGGAAGGGTTTCTGTAGATTCACTATGTATTGAAGGTTTCTAGTCAGTTTTGATTTTGTCTAAACCTCATCATCTTCAAGCTCTCCCTCAAGCGTGATTTGAGTATTTATAGCTTGATCTTTTCAGCAACGATGGCGTGTTTAAGGGACTGAGTCAGGTACTTTTTAGAATACCACATGCATGGACTCCATAGGAGAACAGACTTCTGGGTAAGAGTTATGCTATCCCTCCAGGGAGGGAGGGCGTCCTGAAAGGGAGGAGGCAAGAGGGACGGTGGTTGTTTTGGAGCTTCGAATGATGGTGCTGATGTAAGAGTTATTCAGTGTTCACTGTGCGGCTAGAAACCAGTTGTCCCATGCTTTGGTTCTTACACTTTTGGTTGTGAGCTGAGCCTTTAACGGCTGAGCCATCTCTCCAGCCCAGCTGTGGTTCTTGATGGGGAAGGGAGGGCTGCGCCCGCCAGGAGACATTTGCCACTGACCAGAGGCCTTTTGTCTGTCATAGTTTTGGAGTATTGTTTCTGGCAGTATGGATTAGGCCAGGATGTTGCCAGGCTCACCACAGTGTGTAGATGGGCTGTCACAAAAAGCAATGATCTGAAGTCCCCCATTTCAAACTGTCGCTAGAGGTAAGGCTCCAAGCGCTACTTGACCGTAAGGCACGTGGTTAAAGAATGGACATTGGTGAACTTGGTGAGCCAGTGGAGATGAACCTTAAGGTGAGTTACAAAGCTGACGTGTATCACCATCTAAATTACATTCTTTTAAGAGATTTATTTATTTATTTAATGTGTGTGCTTGAGTGTGGGCCTTACAGGTGGTTGTAAGCTACTACAGGGTGCTGGGAACCAAACTCTGGTTTCTCCAGCCTCCGAGATTACGTTCTTAAAGTGGTACAAGAAACCTGTGTGTCAATACGATACCAAGTGAACCCTAAAATAAACAACTTGACTCTAGCACTAAAAACTTTTTTTAAAATTTATTTTATTTTTTTATAGTATTTTTATTTTATAATTAACTTAATTTCACATATCAGCCACGGATTCTCCCGTCCTCCCTCCCCCCCCCCCCCCCCAGTCCTCCCCCGCAGTGCAGCCCCACTCCCACCTCCTCTAAGGCAAGGTCTCCTCTGGGGAGTCAGCCCAGCCTGGTAGACTCAGCCCAGGCAGGTCCAGTCCCCTCCTCCCTACACCAAGGCTGAGCAAAGTGTCTCAGCATAGGCCCCAGGCTACAAAAAGCCAGCCCATGTACCAAGGACAGGTCCTGGCTCCACTGCCTGGGGGCCTCCCAAACAGTTCAAACTAATCAACTGTCTCACTTAAACTTAAGAAAAGTGCTGTGTACTTTGGATTAGTCTTGGATCCCAACCAAAGTGATTGAATTCTTGAAGTGCCCAAATACTGTTGCTGTGCTTAAATCTTTTTCATAGTGTGTCCCATCAGGAATTCATCTGTTAAATTACAGTGAGGTTCTGGGGGTGGGGGTGGGGGATGTTGCAATCTGTCCTTTCACGTGGAGAGATGTTGGGAGGATAAACCTTGGTCTTGTGATTCAGTGAAAAGCAGAAGCAGAATTCAGCTTTCTTGAGGCTACTGGATCTTGCTTGGATCTTGCTCTGTAGACCAGGCTGGCCTCGAACTCACAGAGATCTGCCTGGCACTGCCTCCCTAGTGTTGGGATTAAAGAAAGGCATGCGCCACCACTGCCTGGTGATACTGAATATTCTGGCAGTACTCTGACTCAAGTAGCTTCTTATTGTCAGAATGTAAGATGATAAAGAATGTGGAGAAGATTTCCTGAGGGGTACAGAGCACTGAGAGCCCCCTTCCTGCCACCCCAAGACACAGGTCCTCTGATTGTTCTGGGTTAATTGGAAAAGAGTAAATGAGGTCAATCACGTTAACCATTTGAAGTGTTATTTAGTGGCAGTAAGTACATTCTCAGTGTTACATAACCACCACACAAGGTTTTCAACTTGGCTTTTATTGCCTGAAAATTTAGACGTAATTCCCAATCCCTATTCCTGGCTGCAGGTAGTCAGGATTACACAGGGCTCCAGTGGGTCTGCCACTCTGGGTATCTCCTGCAAGGGGAATCAGACCTCGGTTGCTGCTGGCTCTTTTGTTTGGTGCTTGGTCTGATCACAGTTAGTTCACTTTGCATTTTGAGTGCCCAGTGAATGTCAGGCATGGAAGGTACTTGATAAATATGAAATAAATGAAAGTCATAGCAGGGGAAGAGAAGAAGCTCAGTGCACATATCTTCAGGACTTAACATGTTAAAATTTTTCTTGAGGACCAGTGAGATGGTCCTCAAGATGATGACATGGGCTGGATTCTTAGAACCCTCATGGTAGAAAAATAGGACCAATTCCTACATGTGGTCCCCAGACCTCTGGATGTATATACTATGGCATCCTTATATTCATATGGCATGCACACACCCCTCATGAAATAAAAAGATAAGTGAGAAATATTTTCTTGTGCTAGGCATGTTATTGAATGCTTATAATTCCAGAACTTGGAAGGCAGAGGTAGGACAATTAGGTCAGGCCCAGCCTTGGCTAATATGGGAGTTAGGGCCATGCTATGCTCTGTGAAACCCTGTGTCAAATATCCAAACCATACCACAACAAAACATTTCTTCTCTTAGTTTAGTAAGAATATGATAAAGCCTGGCATTTGAATACTGTTTCATATTTCTTCACTCAAAGAACTGTGACGTTGTACTCCATTTGAAGCGTATTATTTTGGAAAAATACATCAATCTCTTAGGGTTAAGTTGAAGTAAAAATTGCATCTACCTAGATGTCAGTATTTTAATTTTTCTAGTTTAATTGTACTTAGGAACATTCTTAACTTATTATTTGAGGGATTGACCCCATGTGATGAGCTGGTTGGGAGGAATGACATGCCCACTTCCTAATCATTTATTGATAAGGACTATGTCTCCAAGAAGGAAACTAGAGAAGTACATCTTTTCAAGATCCCATGGGAAATTAACAGCAGAGTCAGAATTAGAATTCACAGCCTGCGAGTGTCTAAGGCTCCACTGAGCTGAGCGGCCCAGCAGACACAAATTTCTCTTCCCCAAGTGCCTATTCCCAGTGACCTCTACTGGTGCTTGCCGAGCGTGAAGAAAAAGTAACCTTCCATGAATTCCCCCATGGGTGCAAACAGTGCAAATTGTTTTCTTTTGGGGTCAGAGCTTTGCCACCTGCCATTTCAGACGCGGTGGAAGGCTGAAATACATCATTTGAGGGGTTATACAACATGTCACCCGTTACTGACTGGCCCCGACTTTTCCGTCGGGAAGCAGTTCTCTCTCTCCTGTCTGGCATTGTCTCTAGGACCCTGTCTACCTGCTAAGCTCCAGGTGGCTTGAGGTTGGACGGGACATTCTGCTGCCATTCAGATGTAGCAGAAGGGAAAGGTTAGGCATCAATTACACTAATGCCTTCCTCATTGCCCACTTTATTTGTCCTTACCTCCACAGACTCCATCTTTTCCTCCTGTGCTTGTGGTTTAACATAGCTGCGTTCTACTTCCCCTCTGATATTGTCTCATAAAACTCCCTGGCAGTAATATAATTGCCTAACTAGCTTCCCAGGTTATGCGTTGCCCCCTCCCTTCCCAAAGCACACCGGTAGGAAAGCAGTTAAACTTGACTCTGTGACTTCCCTAGGCCAAGTTCCGTCCTTTTATCACAGAAAGGCTTTCAAGGATGCACGGCAGTACATTTACCTTTTTCTTAATATCACTCCCATCCCTCCTTCCTTGTCTGCTTGCCAAAGGAGGAAAACAGATGGGTCTGCCTGGAATAATCAAATGAGACAGCAGGAGGGAAAACAGGGCAGGGAAGAGTCAGCAACTAATTTACCGGGACAATACATTCATTCCACTTCAGAATCTTAAAACCACCAAGCTTGGGAAAATAACTTTTAATGGCACAGTGATATTTCAGTGGCAATATTTGAGTCTTATGAGGAGCATCGATTTCTGACTGTGGAGGAGGAGGAGAGGGCAGAAGAGCAGGCTGAGCAGTGTTAGGGGATGCTGATTTCTTTGTTCAGATCTGTACAAGTACATTTCAGTTTGGTGATGGCTTCCACACACCACATCGGTTGCCTTGCCTCTCCTGTCTTTTTCTGACTCCCAAGAGGCAAACTGTTCCCTCATCTTTCCTAGGACACATGACTATCCTGCACCAACCTTGGTCTCCAAGTCCTGATGGTTCTAAGACTGGATCTCTTTTCATCTCAGTGGTTCCCGATTTAGGCTCATCTTCATCACACACACACACACACACACACACACACACACACACACACACACACACACACTGCACACATACTCATCTCCATCTCTCTCTCACACACACTGCATGCATACTCATCTCTCTCTATCTCATACACATACACACACACATACTGCGTTCATACTCATCTCTCTCTCTCTCTCTCTCTCTCTCTCTCTCTCTCTCTCTCTCTCTCTCTCACACACACACACACACACACACACACACACACACACACACACTGCATGCATACCCAGAAACACAGATCCTCTACACTGCCCCTTGTTGATGTGACTCATTTGATTTTGAGTTCTTTAAATTTATTTGTTAGACAGTATGTAGTCTAGACTGCCCTCAAATTCAGAATCCTCCTGCTCCGGCCTCCTGAGTGTTGAGATTACAGGTGTGTACTGGCCTGCTTGGTGAGGAGTCATGTTTAAACACCACTTCTCATGGTTGTTCAGGTGACCTCTTGTATCGAGAAATGCCTTTCTTACAGCCCGATAGTCATTTGCTAATTGTGCTTCCTGATAACAGTGTGTCTTTAGCTTGGGCTCTCATTCTGAAGAGGTTAGAAGCACAGCTCCAGACATCAAGGAAGACTGAAATAGCATTGAAAACCTGCTTCTTTCTCTCAGCTACAGGCTAAAATTCAGACTTTTTGATTTAACATATAGGCCTTCCTTGGTTTAATTTCTGTCCTCCTCACCAGCTTCCCAATTCTTCTGTCATGGATATGCAGTCTCTCCCCACCAAACTTCTCCCTGGATCCCATATGTCTACACAGGTGTGCCTTTTGCCCTCTGTCTTCACCTGGAGGGGTGGCCCTGCATACAACCTGTTTGGTTGGGCAGACTGTGTTAGTTGCTCTGTGGCTCTGGGGTACCTATTTCATGCCACTCAGGCAACACTGATGAGATTGTGTAATTCCTGTCTTGCCTAGATTGCAAACTACTGGGCATCGAGGGTTCGTTCATGCCTTTTGTTGTTGTCAAATCTGACACGCCCTCTGGAAAACAATAGGTCTAGGAACTGTGTACAGCACGAGCGAATAAATCACCTCCCGTTTATAGTGTGCTCCGTAAGAGCCTGGACGCCGCTCCCAGGTCAGGAATGGCTCTTGATCTTACTGCTTATTAGTTGGATGGTTTTGGCCCAGTTACCTACTACAATTTCCTCGTGTAGTAGAGTGCCACCTGTTATTGTTATTGTCAATGATGGGGAAGGATACAAGGAATATCAGCAAAGCTTTTGGATGGAAGCAAGATACATCTCTTTTTTGTCTTAGGCAAGTCATGTGACCATTATGTAAAATGATTAAAACTCACCTGTTCACAGGTGTATGGTAATAATGAGAAATAGCAATAGTCACCATTTATCACATGCTTCTTGTATGCCAGGCACTTTTCTAGAACCCCTGTATGTGTTAATTCATTTAATGGCGCAATTGTACCCTATGTTGTAAAGATGGTTATTGTGAAAATTCCGCAGATGAGTAATTGATCTGCAAGATAAATTTTTTATGTTACACAGAAAGTAGGTGGCATAGCCCAGAGTTTTCCCCATAAGTACCATATTTTACACTCTACCCATTTTCAGTATGGACAGATAGATTACATATATACTTACTGCTTAAAATATTCTGTGCCATATAAAAGAATACTTTGACTGGGCGTGGTAGCACCGACCTTTAATCCCAGCACTTGCGAGGCAGAGGCAGGTGGATCTCTGTGAGTTTGAGGCCAGCCTGGTCTACCAAAGTGAGTCAGGACAGAGAAACCCTGTTTTAGAAAAAAAAAATACTTTGGGATTTACATGTAGGTTTTTTTTTTTTTAAAAAAAACTTGATCCTGGAGTTAAAAGATAAAAGAAAACAGTAACTTTAAATTTAAGTGATAAATGTCAAGGAGATCTGTCTAATAAGGTGTCACACTAAATCTTCATTTTTCCCAGGAAGGGATAAATTTTGAGTATTGCCACATCTTAGACAAATGTGTGTTATTTGGGGACATTTAAAATTTTTTCTACTTTGAAATGATTGTACATCCACAGGAAGCTAAAAAATGGATAAGGCTATTATGTGCATTTTGATTCAGTATACCACAATATTAACATCGTAAATAATCAAAGCACAATATCAGAACCAAGAGACTGACACTGGTACAAGCACACACCCATGTGTGTGTGTGTAACTCGGTCGTTGTCATGATTATAGCTTCATGTAACAATCATTGTAACCCAGACACTTAACTATTGTCATTCAAGGATCTCCCTCTGCTACCAAGTCTAGCTGGCTCTCCATTCCCGACCCCGGTGGCCACTAGTCTACTCTCTGTCTTGTGTTATTTACAGATGTGATAAGAATGCAATCATATTGTCAGGTGGGGGCATTGGTGGTAGCAGTGGTGCACACCTTTAATCCCAGCTTTTGGGAGGCGGAGGCAGGTGGGTCTCTATGAGTTTGAGGCCAGCCTGGTCTACAGATGAGTTCCAGAGCAGCCAGGGCTATAGAGAGAGATCCTGTCTTGAAACCCCCCAGCCCTCAAAAAGAATGCAATCATCGTATGTGCCACGTGAGGCTTGGCTTTCCCTTCCACTGGTACAATTCTCTCAAGATTCCTATAGGTTGTGTATGTCAATAACATTGCTTTTTTATGTGGAGTACTGTGTTCTTCATCTCTCACCTCTGGAAGGATGAACGGTAGTTTCTAGTTTCTAGCTATTCTAGATAAAACCACAATGGATATGTTTGTGTAGGATTTTCTTATCTATGGGACAAATGCTGTGTTGCTGGGCCATATGGCAATTATGTACACAGGTTTTAAAAATATCATTTATTTATTCTTTGAGAAATTAATAGGTGTGTTTTGGTACTATCCACCTCCTACTCCTTCCCCCCAACTCCAGCCACCCACCCCCAACCTACCCTCCTCCCAGCTTCATGTCACTGCTCTCCTGCCCCCAAGTCTGGCTAGTGCTGCCCACATGCTCAAGGGCATGAGGCCATCCCCTGGAGGATGGGTTGTCTACCATGGCACACTCCAGAAGAAAACTTCCTCCCCATATAGGCCTTCAATTGAGATGGACACTTGTTTTTTATTATTTATTTTATTACTAATTTTGTAATTGGTGAAAGACAGCTGCTGGGATTAAAGAGGAGAGGAGGGGCAGGGTGTCCCAACTGTGGACATCTGCAACCCGCTTCTGCCTTCCTTTGCATCCTCAGCTTGAAAGTTCCTGCCACAGACATGGCGATTTTGCAGAGATTCAGATCCAGGGGGCATTCACAGTATTCAGACTATGCTGAACAACTTCAGATTTCATGATTCCAATGCTGGGCTTCGTGACTGCCGTGCATCCTAGGCCTGACTATTTCTATGATGTCATCACTGTGCTTTATAAAGAGAAAGGAAAGACTAGAGTATCTGGTGGGCTTTGTGCTGCCTCTAATGGGTAGCTGTTGAATAGCCTTCAGCTGTCTGTAGCAATCTTGTTCTTAACAGGGCAGCTGGATTGTGGGTCCTGTCAGAGCTCCTCTTGATTCTGGCTGCTTCCAAGGATTTCTACTCTTGATGCCTGGGTTTTTTAATTAATTAATTAATTAATTAATTAATTAATTTGTTATTTCGAGACAGGGTTTCTCCATGTAGTTTTGGTACCTGTCCTGGATCTCGCTCTGTAAATCAGGCTGGCCTCGAGCTCACAGAGATCTGTGGGTGGCGGTGCCTCATGCCTTTAATCCCAGCACTCGGGAGGCCTGGGTCTTACAAGCATGAAAAACTTTACCTCTAGTTCTAACTTTAGGATGAGAAATTGTTTCAAAGTTTGAAACAAGGGGCTAAAGAGATGGTTCAGTGGTTAAGAGCTCTGAGTTCAATTCTTAGCACCCACATCTTGCGGCTCACAACTGCCTATAACTCCAGCTCCTCTTTGGGCCCCTAAAGGCATTGTACTCATGCGTACAAACTCACACTCAAATACATATATATATATATATATATATATATATATATATATATATATATATATAGTTAAAAATAAACAAATAATGCCATGTGGTGGATCATGACTTTAATCCCAGCACTTTGGAGGCATAGGCAGGCAGAGCTCTGTGAGTTTCAGGCCATGAAGGACTATATAGTGAGACCCAAAACAAACAAACAAACAAACAAACAAACAAACAAACAAACAAGACAAAACCAACAAACAAAAAAAACAAACATTCCCTGATGAAATATAATAAATAAATAAAGGAACAATTGAAACAAGCCAAGGAATGTCACCATGGCATGTCCTTTTGATATCTGTTTATGGACATTCTTGGTGTTGCTAGAGTTTTCCTGCCTGGCCCACAGTCAGGATAAATCTCTTTCACCTGCCAGTCCCACAGCCGCTCAGACCCAACCAAGAAAGCACAGAGACTGATATTGCTTTCAAACTGTATGGCCGTGGCAGGCTTCTTGCTGACTGTCCTTATATCTTAAATTAATCCATTTCTATAATTCTGTTCCTTGCCACATGGCTCGTGGCTTACCGGCATCTTTACAGGCTGCTTGTCCTGGCGGTGGCTGGCAGCGTCTGGCAGCGTCTCCTTCCATCTTCCTTCTCTTTTTATTCTCTCTGTTAGTCCTGCCTATACTTCCTGCCTAGCCACTGGCCAATCAGTGTTTTATTGGCAACACATTTGACATACAGAACATCCCACAGCATCTTGGTAATTTTTTTTAAAGTCATCTAGGTTGTGTCTGGCAAGCATGTCAAGGACACATAGAAAATATTTTAGACTTTTAGAACACAAAATTTCTGTCACAATGATTCATCTCTGCTACTACAGCTTGAAGGCACCCATTGTTTAAGCAAATGAGTATGGTTTTGTGCCAATAAAGCTTTATTTATAAGGCAAAGTGGCAAGCCTACAGGTCATAACTTGCAACCCTCCTGCCCCCCAAATGGGATGGATCTTTTTGGGAATATTATTCACTATTATTAAAGCTTCAGGTTGTGACATTTGTGTTAACTTTTGACTTTTTTTTTCCTGGTAGGAATGTGAGTATTATTTATCTTTAGGAAACTTTTTTTTTTTAATCACCATCCTGGATACTAACTATTTTTTTTTTTTTTTGGTTTTTCGAGACAGGGTTTCTCTGTGTAGCTTTGCGTCTTTCCTGGAACTCACTTGGTAGCCCAGGCTGGCCTCAAACTCACAGAGATCCGCCTGGCTCTGCCTCCCGAGTGCTGGGATTAAAGGCGTGCGCCACCACTGCCCGGCTATTTTTTGTTTTTAATCTTACAGTATTGTTCTAATACTTTCTGACATGGCTCTAGATATTTGGGTGTTTGGGCATTTTCCATCCTGCTAGCTCTCAGTATTAGGTCAAATAAGTCATGTGTTAATGAGAAGTTGAGAGAACTTGTTGAAAACAATACTTTGACATCCCAGCATACAGTTCACTCCATTTCAGTGGTCCCTTCTCAGACCTCAGGGCATAGGAATCAACTCTCTTTGGTCAATGTTTTGTTAGCATTTAGGAGTAACTGTAGATGTGTTTGGCACATGGCATGTTACAAGACTGGAGTCCCTGGCAGCACTCAGTTCTTCCCATCTCTCTCCTTCCCTCCTTCCCAAGGCACTGCCCTGTCTCCCTACCCCCAGACACAAATTCTCTCATGAGCTCTGAAGTCATGGTTCCTCTTTATAAAACTGTGAAGTTATACATTCTCTCTCTCCTCCTATACCAGGAAATGGCTTTTTGAAATGAACCCTTGGTTATTTATTTATATTTTATTTCTCTTTAACAATTAATGTGCTTCACCACACAAGCATCTGGAGACAGAACAAACTTTATCTGTTTAATTAACACAGCAGAGGAAGAAGCCACTTTCTTCTCAGTTAATTTTTCCTCTTGTAAAGTATACGATGTGGTTCCGGTGCCTCATGCAGTGACTCACCCAACCTCTTCCCCTTCCAGTCATCTCATGTATATGCTTTACATTAATTATGTTAATTTAGTGAGAGGAAGGGGCCTTCTCAATTTCTGGAATTCAGTCCTATGCATGCGTGCATACTACAAAGCATTCAATTCTTAATTGAGTATATCTTTTCACGTACAATATCAGAGCCTCCCTACTCCATGCCCTCAATGATAATTATTTAAAAATATTATCCCAGGAACAAGCAATTTCTAAAGTGGTATGTTCATATTCTAACAAGTTTGGAAAGTTTTAGTTCTGCCTGCTTGCATGAATACCAACTGTCTACAAAGAACATTGGCAGTGTACATTATGGAAAAGATATTAATAATAGTCCATGGATTTATTTACTACAACAACTGTTTCCTGAGCTCCTACTATGTGCTAAGTGCAGCATTAAGAATGGAAATTAAAGTTAAACCAGAGAGAGTGTTGACAAGCTTTTTTTTTTTTAAAAAAAAGATTTATTTATTTATTATGTATACAGTGTTCTGCCTACATGCATGCTTGCAGGCCAGAAGTGGGCACCAGATCACATTACAGATGGTTGTGAGCCACCATGTGGGTGCTCTTCAGTCTGGTAAGATTTTTTTTTTTGTACCAAATGTTCTGAGCACAGAATTGCTTCATGAGAGAAGCCAGCATGAGAAAACCAACATGAAAACAGCATTGTCATCTTCAGGGAAGCTCATGTTTCTTAGACAGTCTTCTAGTGCTTTGGGTTGTAGGAGGGACAAAGAGGAGGAGGTGGAAGAGAAGGCGGAGGAGAAGGAGGAGGCGGTGAGAGAGGAGGACGGGGGCCTGTGAACCCATCACTCACCGAAGACCCATGTGTGTGATATTTCTATAAAACACGGATCTCCCTCCACTCCACAAGAAGTCGAGCACTTGCTCTGCTTTCAGCAGATTTCTGTCCACATTTCCATGTTCAACTTTTCATTCTGTTTTTGTTCTGTCCAATCTTTCGGTACCAGAAACATTTTATCTTCTACAGCATTTCGAAGGTTTTAGCCAGTTACAGACAGGAAACTTGAATGGCCACCGTAGGCTCATATATTTGAATGCTTAGTCACGGGGGTGGGGTGGGGCAAATGGAACTGTTTGAGAAGGATTGGAAGGATTAGGAGGCGTGGGCTTGTTGGAGGTGTGTTGCTGGGAGTGGACTTGGAGGTTTCAAAAAGTTCACACAGGGCTCATTGCTTCTCTCTGTCTGCTGTCTGAGAGTTAGCTCTCAGCTGCAGCTCTAGCCACACGTGTGCCACCACGCGCCCGCCACAGTCTCCACGGTGATGATAATGGACTAAACCTCTGACACTGTAAGCCAGCCCCCAATTAAATGTTTTCTTTCATAAGAGTTGCCGTGGTCATGGTGTCCCTTCACAGCAACAAGACAGTGACTAAGGCAGCTGGCTGCCTTCAGCTTGTGGTTTGGAGGTTTCTTCATGTGTTGATATTTTGGGCAGTTGTGTTATGCGGCCTTCATTGTTTGTCCGCACTCCCTTTTCTCCTTTATCTGACTCTGTCCATGTTAAAGAATCTGATTACCTCCAAGTCTCTTGATTTTTCTACAATATTTATCCTTTCATGCCTCAGTTTTCCCTGTAATTTTCTTCTGATCTCCTTCCTAGTCTATCAACTCCATCTTTAATCTACCAAGCTTTTTAAACCCATCTCTTAAGATCCTAGTTTTGATGATTATAATTTTCTGAGTTTGAGGATTTTCATTAGTTCTTTTATAGAATTCTGAGTTTTTTGCCTACCTTTAATGCAGTTCTTCAGTTTTCATATTTTTATTTTCTTGAATATAATTTCCATAGTTGTTGCGTGGCATTATAGTTGCTGTGTGGTGATTACTGAATCAGGAAGCTCAGGGGGCTTCTCCATGCTGTCTATTGTAATTTTTCACTTATTTTTTTATTTAGTTCACAAAAGCATGTTTGCAAATGTGGTAGTTTGAATGAGCTCTGTCCCCCATAGGCTGGGATATCAGAACACTTGGCTTCTAGTTGGTGGTACTGTTTGGGGATATTTGGGTGGCTTGGCAGCAGGAACTCTGCCAATGGGGGTGGGCTTTGAGAGCTTGAATCCTCTCACCACTTCCAGTTTGCTCTCTCTCTCTGCTTCATGCTTGTGTTTGAAGATGGGAACTCATACTTGGCTGGTCCTGCCACCACACTGCTATGCTGGTCCACATGGTAGACTCTGCTCTAGAATGGTAAGACCAACTTACAGGATGAAACTCTTTTTTTCTGTAAGTTGCTTCTGGTCATGGTATTTCATTACAGCAACAGAAAAGTAATGGCTATACACTTTCTTCAGTGATTGTCTAGATTATTGGAATGTAGATGGTAGTCTTTGCGAGGATCATTATTCTTCTGCATTGCTGCAGTCCTTCATGAGTCTAGTCCAAAGCAAAGGGATTTGTTTTTTCTAGACAGAGATTTGTTTTTGTAGCCCTGGCTGTCCTGAAACTCACTCTGTAGACCAGGCTGGCCTCGAACTCACAGAGATGTAGATATAACCGTCTTGTTAAATAAGAAACACAGAGCCAATGCAGAGATGAAAGCCCAAGAGGTCAGAGTAATAGCTAAGAGCTAAAAACCTTACCCTTCACTGCCATTCCTGTCCTTCTCTCCAAAAGAGACCGCCTTCCTGTGTCTTTGTCTTCTTATAGACTTCTGTTCTGCCTTCTCATTGGTTGTAAACCCAACCACATGACCTGCTCGTCACTGCCCATCTATACAGACCTCCAGATCTTCTATGGTTGGTATTGAGATTAAAGGCATGTGTCTCCATGCTGGTGGTATCCTTGAACACACAGAGATCTGCCTGTCATGTGATCGGGATTAAAGGCGTGTGCTACCACTGCCAGACTTCTGCTATGGCTTGCTATTAGCTCTGACCCCCAGGCAACTTTATTTATTAACATACAATTAAAATCACATTTCAGTACAAATAAAATATCACCATACAGAGATCCACCTGTATCTTCCCCCTCTCATCACATCCACTACTTTGTAGTTCCTATATCTCAAAAGATTCAGTTTGCTTAGCTTTTAAACTTTTTGATTTCATCTTCTAGAGTGAATAAATATCCTGAGGATAAAAGGCCATGCCCCACCCTCATAGCTTTTGAGATCAGACAAGATTGGGCACATTAAGGGTGCTGTGACCCTGAGAGCAACAATTAATAAATGGGACCTCCTGAAACTGAGAAGCTTCTGTAAGGCAAAGGACATGGTCAATAAGACAAAACAACAGCCTACAGAATGGGAAAAGATCTTCACCAACCCCACAGCTGACAGAGGGCTGATATCCAGAATATATAAAGAATTCAAGAAACTAGACATCAAAATACCAAACAATCCAATTAAAAAATGGGCTACAGATCTAGACAGAGAATTCTCAACAGAAAAATCTCAAATGGCCCAAAGACATTTAAGGAATTGCTCAACATCTTTAGTCATCAGGGAAATGCAAATCAAAATGACTCTGAGATACCATCTTACACCTGTCAGAATGGCTAAGATAAAAAACTGCAAACAGCTTATGTTGGAGAGGATGTGGAGCAAGGGGAACACTCCTCCACTGTTGGTGGGAGTACAAACTTGTACAGTCACTTTGGAAGTCAGTATGGCGGTTTCTCAGAAAATTGGGAATCAGTCTACCTCAAGACCTAATGATACCACTCTTGTGCATATTCCCAAAGGATGCTCAATCATATCACAAGGACACTTGCTCAACTATGTTCATATCAGCATTATTTATAATAGCCAGAACTTGGAAGCAACCTAGATGCCCCTCAACCGAAGAATGGATAAAGAAAATGTGGCACATAAACACAATGGAGTTTTACTCAGCTGTAAAAAACAATGACATCATAAAATTTGCAGGCAAATAGATGGAACTAGAAAATATCATCCTGAGTGAGGTAACCCAGACTCAGAAAGACAAATGTGATGTTTACTCACTCATAAGTGGATACTAGAGCAAAGGATAACCAAACTATACTCCACAGCTCCAGAGAATCTAGGAAACAAGGAGGACCCTAAGAGGGATGCATGGATCACCTTGGGAAGGGGAAACAGAGGAGATCCCGATGAGTAAACTGGGGATGAGGGGGGCAATAGAGGGGAGGGGATGGGGGATGAGAACATGAGGGAATGATGGTTGAGCTGGGGGAGGGATGGAGTGGGAGAGCAATGAAAGAGAATCTTAATAGAGGGAGACATTATGAGGTAAGGGAGAAACCTGGTACTAGGGAAATTCCCAGGAATTCACAAGGATGACTCAGCTTAGATTACTAGCAATAGTGGAGAGGAGACCTGAACTGGCCTACCCTGGTAATCAGATTGGTGAATACCTTAACTGTCATCATAGAGCCTTCATCTAGTAACTGATGGAAGCAGATGCAGAGATCTACAGGCAAGCACCAGGCTGAGTTCCAGGAGTCCAGTTGAAGAGAAGGAAGAGGGATTATATGAGCAAGAGGGGTCAAGATCATGATGGGGAAATCTACAGAGACAACGAACCAAGCTCATAGGAACTCAGGAACTTTAGACCGACAGCTGTGGAACCTGCATGGGACCCGACTAGACCCTCTGCATACGGGAGACAGTTGTGTAGCTGGGTCTGTTTGAGGGTCCCTGGCAGGATCTATCCCTGGTGCATGAGCTGGCTTTCTGGATCCCATTACCTGTGGTCGGACACCTTGCTTACCCTTGATGCAAGGGGGAGGGACTTGGTCCTGCCTTAACTGAATGTACTGGACTTTGCTGCCTCCCCCCCCACCCCCGCAAGAGAGGACTTATCCTTGTGGAGGAGGGGGGAGTGGTGGTGAGGGAAGCAGGAGGAAGGATGTGAGAGGGATCTGTGGTTATGTAAAATGAATAAATTTTTTTAATATTAAAAAAGGGTGGTATGACCGTAGACCACCTGGATCTTTTCTTTGGATCTCTGACTTAATCCTTGCTCAGCAATTTTTCCCCTTTCATCTTTAAGTTCTTCAATGCCTCCATCATTTGCTAGGACTCAAAGTGGATATCCACCAGTCTCAACTGTTACACACACACACACACACACACACACACACACCCCGAATAAGGCAAAGATCCACTACCCAGGTAAGGAAATAGAACTTCATCAGCTACCTTAAGCCTAAGAGTTTTTATTTACTTTAGTGACCTTTGAAAATATTTTTTATTTTAATAATGTTTAAATATACAATATTAATACATGAATATATGCATGTATTCATCTTTAACCAGTATAACTGTACAATATAAGATGTCAGTGTTTTTTTAATGGAGGTAGACCACGAAGGTCTCCCTCCGGCCGACAGAGTCATGTTATATAGTTCTGCTATCATCGTAACTGCCTCCTTGACCTCAGGAGCAATCATCACCCTACTTTCATCATAATTGTTCACTGAACTCTTTACAGTTTTGTCATTCTAGCAAGCTTTAGAAGTCCTACACTTTTAGCTTACATTCAAAGTATTTGTTATGAGTTTAGCTAGGCTTATTGGCCTGTACATGTAATTCCAGCATCAGGGGATTGAGGTAAGAGGATCATGAATTTGAGGCCAATGTGGTAAAAATCCTGTCTCAAAACTACAAAAGCAACCCCTAAAATTTCTGTCAGGAAATTTCAATTTTTAAAATTTATTCTCCTTTTATTTTTTTTAATTTAAAATTAAATCATGGGTTGGGGATTTAGCTCAGTGGTAGAGCGCGGTAAGCGCAAGGTCCTGGGTTTGATCCTCAGCTCAAAAAAATAAATAAATAAAATTAAATCATTAGAGCAAGTGTGAATGCCATGACCTCTGCTTTCCCTTTGCCTGGCTGTTTGGTGACCCCTGTTCTCTGTGTTCTCTGCAAGCGTCAACTGGATCCTGAGCTTCCTAACACTACAGCTATTCCCTTGATAACAATATTGATGGTATGATGGTCTTAGAAGGTACACAAGTGACATCAGGTGCTTCTTGTGTTATTTAGAGCCATTGGAATGTACTCTACCCAGGTGCATGGAGACAGTCCTCTGGCTACCCTGATATTCTAAACTTCATTGTCCAGTAGGTCTTCAGGAAGGACTCATGAGAAACCCACTCTCTTTACTCTTGATGTTAACATTTTGTCTTTGTTGTGTATTCCTGGCAATCAGCTTTGTTGCATATACAATCCTTAGTTCACATTTTTAATTTCTGTGAATTAAAAAGTCAATTTATTATTATTATTATTATTATTATGCATGTGTACTACATGATCTTTGCATGTGTGTGTCTGTGTGCACTGTATGACCCATGTGTCTGTTCCTGTGTGCACTGTATGTGCTATACATGTTCTTCTACCTTGAGGGTTATATCAGAGGTTATTTGCAGCAAAAAGAAAGTGTTATTGTTGTTGTTATATTTAAATTCTTGATTGTTTCTTGCTTGACTGGGGTTCTCACTGGGGGAGTTTGCAGTGAACAGTTTGAGAATATATAGTTAAAATTCTCAGGAGAATAGGCCAAATTTACATGTTATAATTCTTGGAAATATGCAAGCTTTCCCTGGACTTCATGGGAAGCCAATATTTTATGTGAATCACCTTGATTTCCCAGTGAGATTTAGTGAGGGAATTACACCCATCTGGAGCTTGACCACAGGAACCAACACATTTCCTCTCAGGACACCTCTCCTTTTCTCCGAATAAGGCCAAAGGGATGGTAGACTGGTTGTTTCTCAGAAACTCACTTTAATTGATATACTAGTTCTGCTTCAGGCTAACATGGAAAAAGAGCACGTGCAGCTTTGTGTAAATATAAATTAGCATATAATTTGAATAGTGCTCATTTTGATACATTCATCCAAAATACACAGACTATAAACAACCAGAAAATTGAAAGGGCTAGGCTACTTTTTTTTTTTAATAAATGGAAAAACAAAACAATGATTCTATACCATCAGTTGGTTATAATAAAATCAACAAACGAGCAAGTTCTTTTTCTAAGACTCAATTCCCTCCCTGAATACTTCGTTGTGCTCCATGAACAGGGGGCCTGGACCTGCCTCAATGATATGTTAATCTCCTAAATGTCTGATAGTTTTAAATTTGGGAACCTGGTTTTCTAGGATCTTAGGACATATTTATCTGTCAAGACAGAGAATCAAGTACATTTAAAGAGGTGTCTAGATAGCTTCATTTAGAACTTTTAAATATTTATAAATATGTGAAATTCCATCTGTATTTTTGTTCCAGGTCCTGAAAATGTTATACATAGCTTAACCATGTATGTCAATATAATGGCAATTTAATATGATAGAATTTTAAATGAAGGATCAGTGACATACAGAAGAATTTCCAAGATGATTTAGTAGTACAGGATAGTGAATCCATCCATGATTTAGAATTTCTATTAGTTATTATTGTATAAAATTATTATAAATTACTGGGCTACGCAACAAATATTTATTATCTCACAAGAATCCTGGAACAGTTTGGCTAGCAAATTTCTTATGGGATCACAGTCAAAGTGTTGGTTAGGGTTATAGCCACATTGGGCTTGACTGGGCCAAATCATCTGCTTCTAAGTTTACCCACACGGTTGGTAGTTGCGTCACCTTTTTCCAAGGCTGCCTGTGGCCCGTATGAGGGGACAGATGGTTTTATCTAGCAAATGATGCAGTATACAGAGAAAGCCAGTGCACCTAAGGTAGAAGTGACATTTTTTAATAACCTCGTCTCAGGAGTGATATACCACCTTTTATGCTGTGTTCTATTGCTCTTCTAGGACGACCATCTGGAGACTTCAGTGGAGAAGACAACACAAAAATGACAGGACCAGACCCATGCCGTTGGACTCCATCTTGGAGGCTGCCCGTCACAGGACTCCTTACAGAACACTTCCAACCCAATAACCTTTGGCTTTGAATATACACAATTCTGTCCCATCACAAGGCTTCTACATTCATTGCCTCTGCCTTCCTATTGATTTTTGCTTGGCTCACCCAGTATAGATCTAAATTTAAATGTTACCACTGTAGCGAGACTTTCACTGATCACTCAACACACAGTAATTATACATTCATTTTTTTTTATGATCTCACATTGTTTTCAGTGAAGGGTTCAGCACACAAATACACATTGAATGAAGGCATCTTAGCAGTTATGTGACCTTGAGGGAAAGGTAAGCTTTCTAGACATCAGTAGCTTTATTTTGTGCTCAATAATCCCCCACATCTCCTGCACCTGTGGCTATATTGGTGCGCATGAGAGCCAAGTAAGACAATTTTTTTTCAGATAATAACCGGGGAGATTTTTATTGTTGGATGATTTATTTTTTTCCTTTTCTCTTTAGGGTAGAATAATTTTCCTCCTATTTTGTTTTCAAGTTACCTTTCTCCATCTACGGTGTAAGATTGCTTTCTTTATTTTTAACTTGTCCACTCACAAGAGTCAACATTTACTGCCCTGTAAATATCTTAGAGGATTTAGTTTGAATGAAGGTTATTATTTAATGTATGAAAAGTTCTCGGATGAGAACAAGTTTAGGAAAAGTTTTTTTTTTTTTAAATGTAAACTGGTTTTGTACCTTGACTAATGCAGCATCCCCTTGAACATGGGAGAGCATGTATGTTTTCCAGAAACTTGTATATAAAAGAACAAATACCCAGGAACCAAATCAAACTCTTAATAATGCCCAATTGGAGTTCTGGTCATGTTTGAGCCATTCCGAGTCTAATCAGTAAAAGCCCCTTGTGCTGATAATTGCCTTCTCTTGGAATCATTGTAGGTATCTGTTATGCCATACGTTATCCACATGCAAAGGAGCATATGGTTATTGAACACATAAAAACAGACCGTTGGAGAATGTTTCCTTTAGGTACCTTAAAATATTCTTGTACAGAATATGATGTGGGCCGCTTCCTCGGCCATCTGTTCCTGGTGCAGAGGAAGGAAGCTGCTCTCCCTTTACCTGAAAAGGCATGAGTGATCACTGTGTGCAGCTCTCCGAACTGACCTGCTGAGAAGGAAGTGCACTTATCTCCCACGATGAAGATGGAGCAGTAGATGGGATTTCTTAAAAGTTGAGAAAATACTGTTTTTCTCTCAGAAAAAGGAAAATTAAGGTTTCTAAGAGAGGAAGCAGATAATGGATTTAAAACCTGTATTGACTCAGCTTGGTGGATTGCTACTTCTGATTGCCTAGATTCTTCCCAGTTTGTGTTAAACTAAAAAGAGAGACGATCAAAAGCATATTCAGGCTGTTACCTTATTTGAATCAAGTCACTTAAATAATTACACTTTAGAATATTTTTAATTTGATTAGTTTATTTTACTTTGTTTATGAATGTTTTGCCTGCACTGCATGCATGCCTGTTGCATCCTCTGGAACTGGGGTCACAGATAGTTGTGAGTCACCATATGGGGGCTGGTACTTGTATATGGGTCTTCTGTAAGCACAGCACTTTATATTTTAACAGTTATATTGAAGAAGAATGTTCAGATTGGCTAGAATGCTTATTTACTAAACATTCTGTAAAATCGGAGTATGCTTTTAAGAAATGATTGTATTTATATGGATAACGTGGGACACACTCACGTACGCACACACATGTCCGTGCAAATGCACAAGACCGTGTTAGAGTGGTGGTCTTCAGCCAAGAGTCTGTGTTGGTAGATGTCAGAAACAGACTGGAAAGACAAGACTATCTCATAAGACTTATAAAAATGGCCAAGAACTCGGTGGATGATTTTTTTTAAAATTTATTTATTTATTTTTTAAATTACACTCATGATATTTATTAATTACACTCATGATATTAATCACATTTGTGGTATTCATAGATTACATTCGCAGTGTTCATTCAATTATATATATATATATATATTTAATTTTAAATGCCGAATGTTATTTATTGAAGGGGGAAGGAGATCTTAAATACAGGCTTACAGCACAATGGGAGGACCCCGGTAGGTGGATGATTCTTAAACACCGTCGTACCTTGAAGATATAAGAGAATTCCAGGGTAGAGACTCCCGATGGTATCTGAGGAGAACCGCTGATGTGCTTTCCACTCCCCGTTCTTCCTCCAGACAGAGGAGGGTGGAGTGTGCTGGCCTCTCACCTTGTGCTTAGTGAGTGGTGTTTTCAGTAGGGACACTTGGAAACGATGGATGTGTGGGGAACATGGTGGGCTGATGTCTGACTCCATCTGAGAAATGGCCAGGGGGAAGTAGCTGCCAGCAGAGCTCATGGGTAAGCTTTAACTGATCTCAGTTCTAAGACGTGTATTTCCTATGAACTGAATGGGGCCATCCCCTCCCACCCACCCCCAGGCATATGCACACACACACACAACTACATATGTAGATAAGGGGTGGGAAGATTTAATAGGGATATGAAATGGTGTAAGAGAGACTAGATTGGTGCCCATTTAAGTTTTTATACAGGGCCAGAGGATATAAGGATACTGCACTGGTTACATAGATGTGTGGAAGCCTAGAAAAATGTCCCACAAGATGAATCTCCAATTGTTCACAGGTGCTCTTAGATACAGAAAGATGGATATTTGTACATTTTGCTGTGCATGATTCCATGAAAATGACAGTGTTTTAACTAACTTCACCTTTTTATTTGTTGTATAACCCAGGCTGGCTTTGAACTAGTCATCTTCTATGTGTAAAATTATCATGCCTGGTTTAACTTAGCTTTCTAAGCTTGCCTCTTCAGTTCTAACCAGTGGCAAGTTCTTACTCATGTAAAGTTATTACTAATGAGCAAACAAGCCAGGTGTAGTGGCACACACTGTTAATCTTAGCACTCAGAAGGTAGATGCAGGAAGATCTCTGTGAATTCAAGGCTAGCCTGTTCTACACAGTGAGTCCCAGCCCAGCCAGAATTACAGGGTGAGAGCTTGTCAAAGCAAAGCAAAGCAAAAACAAATTCACCCCACCCAAACCATGAACAGCAACAATGAGAAAACCACTGATGTACATGTAAGGCGAATCTGTGTGAGTTCAGATGTGGCTATCTATATTCCTGGTATGTTGATGACCATTCAAAGTTTCGTTTATTGATTAAGTTTGTGGGTGCAGTGCTGAAATTTGCCACTGACCTCTGATCAGGCATTACCACCCACTCTCTCTGTTGGAATCTTCGGTGTGTGCCAGAAGGAAGGAAATGCTCTGTCTGGTTTCACTGTGAAATTCATGGCGCCCTCTGCTTGAAATAATAGAAAAGTCCTTTATTATTCAACCTGTGCATTGATCTATGCAACTGCATCCCCTTAGGGGAATGCTGGGAGATGGGATTTGTGTGGCCTTCTCTCCCATTTGGCTCTTTCTTCCCCCCTCTCTCCTTTCCCCATCCTTGTCTGGGTATCTATTAGTTGCCTCTTCCAATAACACTGCTCTGGCTGCAGCGGAGAGTGCTTTTAATGGAGGAGCTGTACTTGAGGCGCAACACTAGGTCACTTTCCGAGTTACATTTTATGGGGCTGATTAAACTTTAGCACTGTAACTGTTGACTTTACAGGCCGGAGAAGAGACTCAGAGTGATACCTTCTGGGTAATTTGTGCTTCACAATCTCAAAAAAAAATCAAATAGAGATGAGTTTAATGTGCTTGACAAGAGAAGCGGTCATCCGTTTTCAAGTCCTCTATATTTGTAAGACCTCAACATTTAAGATGAAATAATATCTTTCACACTAATGAAGTTCAGTTACAGTAAATAGTTCTATGTATAGAAGGCAGGTTTTTAGTTCTAGGGGTGACAATGAAGATCTGAATGGTCTCTAGTGTACTAAGCTGAACTGCCGCCTTTTGCCCCCTTTGCTTCTGGAGAATGAAGGATTTGCTCTTGGAATTTTCAAAGCTTGAGAAATGCATAGCTATTATATTTACTAGAGAAACAACCTTTGGCTGAAATACAGTAGCACCATGAACTCAATCCATTTTTTTTCCCCTTTAATTTGGGAGTTGGAAATACAAATCATCGACTTTATCTACATTGCCAAACTAGAGAGAAATCTTCCCAGCTTGTCTATCGTGGTTCCTTGATGGCTCAAAACTAGCAGGAGCAGAAAGGAAATAAAAGTGAGAGGGGAAAATGCCACCATGGAGTCATAGGCTGGCACTCTGCTGGTTAGCTAGGTTGGCACGCTGGTCCACAGAGTCCCCTTCCCTCTGTGGTTCTGGATTAGGCATAGGGTGGAATGATGGAGGGGGAGCCAGTGGGCAGGCTGGGTAAGAGCAGCAGGCTGCACTTGGAAGGGCATGTGTGTTGTGGCTGCTCTTACCAGAAGTCTTGCACAGATGGTTCACTCTCTTAGCAAGGGGCAGCAGCTGAGCCTACGGTTGACCTAGTGCTGGGTAGGTCAACAGCTTGTGATTTTCTAAATCTCACACATATACAAACATTCACATGGGAATTTAGATGGGAGAGTCAATCGTTATGTAAGTTAGGCTGTGCCAATTTTAAGTTCTCATCTTGGCAGATTGTTTTCAAATGCGTAGCAATGATAGGAAAACAATACAAAGTGTATGAAGGCCTGAGGTGAAAGAAAATGGTGTGCAAATAAGAGCAAGCTACTAGCAGTTTTTGTTTGGTAATAACTGTATATGTGTGTAGACACAAACTCATACACCTATATCCATATGCATGTACACAAGTATAGAGGAATGTACACATACATGTGAACATACATAAATGGATGCATGGATGTAACAATAAATGCGTGGGTGGCTATACATATAGACACATGTGTATAGGTATGGGGATCAGAATTTCCTGGAAAGAGCCACACTTTACACCACACCTTCTGCAAGGCTGAGTGGAAGTTCAATGATTATGGAGATACTGGCATGTTGCAGGTCCAGAGCCTAATTACAATTCCTCTCGGACTATTGTCGCCTGTTAATGGCCATTCCTTTCCCCTCCACTTTGTGTCTGACCTGACACTCTTGGGACTAACAAGTCAGAGCTGCAATGTGTTACATTAACAGACCACCAACTAAAGCCTAAGAATGCCAGTCAGATGGCATCTGAGGCCTCTCAGTAGAGACCCCGCTTTGCTTTAACTTGAACCCGATGTTTCCACTAATGTATCCAAAACGTGCCTTGATTGATGACTTCCTTTGTTTTGTTATTATAAACCTTCCTGAAACAGCTATCATATTGGAAGTTGGAATGTGGGGTAACTTGAATTGTTATCCAGAATGAACAATCTCTTACTCCTTTTGAGGTAAGAGATGTGTTTTTGTGTCAATGAGTGTACATGTAGTCTATGCCTGTGCCTATACATCCCCCCTCCCGTATCCATGCAAGATTACTCCAAATAACAAAACCTGAGGATGATCAAATTCCTACGGTGGCCCTCCAAGTTTCCACTGGAACCTGCAGATATGAAGCGCGTGCTCTCTCTCTCTCTCTCTCTCTCTCTCTCTCTCTCTCTCTCTCTCTCTCTCTCTCTCTTTCTCTCCCCCTCTCTCACCTGTGATTACTATCAGTCAGGGTATCTTATACCTGGTCCCGTGACCTTTGTGTGCCCTCTTACTTCCTGAAGGGCACAGCACAGGCCATCTCCTTACTGGTCTTGACTCTGGTCCTTTGTCTCCCTTCCTTCTTCCTTCACACTCCTGTCTTTCGCCTCCTGTCTCACGGTGTTCCTATCAATCTATTATGGCCCAAGGCAAATGAAAAATTAGTTGCATGTTTCCCAGTGGCTGGAGACCCAAGAAATGAATTCATACAGATGTAAATATCTATGCAGATTGTTCTGAACCGAACCCCTTTCATGCCGATGTACTTGCAAATTTCCTAAATACTGTTATGATAATGCTAGGTGATTTATTTTAGGGAAGGGTACATCTGAAGGGTGTAGCACATTGTGATTTGCAAACCATTTAACTTGCTAGGATCAGATTGTTCTGCTCCATCTGCAGGGTTCGCCCACAGGAATTTAATATAAAGCCTTTTATTCATGTTGTTTGAGTGTTGTACTTTGCCGAGATCTGATGGATGAGTTTGAAATGTGTGTGGGGGAGGAGAGAGGGAAATTAGCTCCTCTGCATCTTCTAAGGAAAAGCAACCCCTCACCCTCCATTTCCCACAAATCTGCTTTGAAGAGTCAAGGACTCCTGGAGAGTGACAGCACTAGGAGATGTTATTACCCAGATGCAAGTTGAATGGGCACAGGCCCAGGGAACAATGAAGGAGAATGGCGTCCCTCTGGCTCTTATGTCTCACCTTGAAACCCCAATGGAGAAGTGACTAAGTGCCCAGCACCCTTGCTGTGTAAGGAACTCCAGTTCATTCCCGTCTTCCCCCGCTGCGGGCATCCCTGTATGGCAGGACAAGATTGGCTTCCCGGCTCTTCAGCGTGAAGAGAATTGTTTTTATTCTTTGTGTGCAAGATGAGTTGGACAAAGTCTGTGTTTCCTGAGGTCCTTGCTGTGCTTGTGTTCGATAAATGTGCTCCTTCTATGTCCCCTTCCTCCTGGGATGAGGGTCTCACTCTCCTTATGGCTTTTAATAATGGCTTTTCAATTTAATATTCAAAATTACATTTATTTATTTATTTGTGTGTGCGTGTGTGCATGCACATACGCGCACACACACGCATGCACATGCATAATTGAAAGAACCAAGGACAGCTTTCAGGAGTTGGTTCTCTCCTTCCACCATGTAGGTTCCTGGAATCCAACTCAGGTTGTCTGGCTTGGGAGTAAGTGTCCTTACCCCAATGGCCCCTGTTTTGTTTGTTAAAAATAAGGTCCTACTGTATAGTCCAGGCTGTTATTATTATTATTATTATTATTATTATTATTATTATTATTATTATTATT
>CABHPR010140910.1:76916-90963 GCA_902168415.1 Peromyscus melanophrys | reverse complement strand
GATTCCATTGGTCCACAAGTCGGTTTTTATGCCAGTACCAAGCTGTTTTTATTACTGTAGCTCTATAGTAGAGCTTGAAGTCAGGGATCGTGATGCCTCCAGAGGTTGTTTTATTGTACAGGATTCTTTTGGCTATCCTGGGTTTTTTGTTTTTCCATATGAAGTTGAGTATTATTCTTTCCAGGTCTGTGAAAAATTGCGTTGGTATTTTGATGGGGATTGCATTGAATCTGTAGATAGCTTTTGGTAAAATTGCCATTTTTACTATGTTAGTCCTGCCTATCCATGAGCATGGGAGATCTTTCCATTTTCTGACATCTTCTTCAATTTCTTTTTTCAGGGACTTGAAGTTCTTGTCATATAGGTCCTTCACTTGCTTGGTTAGTGTTACCCCAAGGTATTTTATGTCATTTGTGGCTATTGTAAAGGGTGATGTATCTCTGATTTCCTTCTCAGCCTGTTTGTCAGTTGTATATAGGAGGGCTACTGATTTTTTTGAGTTGATCTTGTATCCTGCTATGTTGCTGAAGGTGTTTATAAGCTGTATCAGTTCCTTGGTTGAATCTTTGGGGTCACTCAAGTATACTATCATGTCATCTGCAAATAGGGAAAGTTTGACTTCTTCCTTTCCCATTTGTATCCCCTTAATCTCCTTATGCTGTCTTATTGCTCTGGCTAGAACTTCAAGTACTATATTGAATAAGTATGGGGAGAGCGGACAGCCTTGCCTCGTTCCTGATTTTAGTGGAATTGCTTTGAGTTTCTCTCCATTTAATTTGATGTTGGCTGTTGGCTTGCTGTAAATTGCCTTTATTATGTTGAGGTATGTTCCCTGTATTCCTGATCGCTCCAAGACCTTTATCATGAAGGGGTGTTGGATTTTGTCAAATGCCTTTTCTGCATCTAGTGAGATGATCATGTGGTTTTTTTCTTTCAGTTTGTTTATATGGTGTATTACATTGACGGACTTTCGTATGTTGAACCACCCTTGCATCCCTGGGATGAAGCCTACTTGATCATGGTGGATAATTGTTTTGATGTGTTCTTGGAGTCTGTTTGCCAGTATTTTATTGAGTATTTTTGCATCAATGTTCATGAGGGAGATCGGTCTGTAGTTCTCTTTCTTTGTTGTATCCTTGTTTGGTTTAGGAATCAGGGTAATTGTAGCCTCATAGAAGGAGTTTGGTAATGTTCCTTCTGTTTCTACTATGTGGAACAATTTAGAGAGTATTGGTATTAACTCTTCTTTGAAGATCTGGTAGAATTCTGCACTGAAACCATCTGGTCCTGGGCTTTTTTTGGTTGGGAGACTTTTAATGACTGTTTCTATTTCCTTAGGTGTTATTGGACTATTTAAATAGTTTATCTGGTCTTGATTTAACTTAGGTATGTGGTACCTATCCAGAAAATTATCCATTTCTTTTAGATTTTCCAGTTTTGTGGAATAGAGGTTTTTGAAGTATGACCTGATGATTCTCTGGATTTCCTCAATGTCTGTTGTTATGTCCCCCTTTTCATTTCTGATTTTGTTAATCTGGATGCTCTCTCTCTGTCTTTTGGTTAGTTTGGATAAGGGCTTGTCTATCTTGTTGATTTTCTCAAAGAACCAACTCTTTGTTTCATTGATTTTTTGTATTGTTCTCTTTGTTTCTATTTTATTAATTTCAGCTCTCACTTTGATGATTTCCTGGCGTCTATTCTTCCTGGGAAACTTTGCTTCTTCTTGTTCTAGAGCTTTCAGGTGTGCAGTTAAGTCACTAGTATGAGATTTCTCCAACTTCTTTATGTGAGCATTTAGTGCTATGAATTTCCCTCTTAGCACTGCTTTCATAGTGTCCCATAGGTTTGGGTATGTGGTGTCTTCATTTTCGTTGATCTCTAGGAATTCTTTAATTTCTTTCTTTATTTCTTCCCTAACCCATTGGTGATTCAGTTGAGCATTATTCAGTTTCCATGAGATTGTAGGTTTTCTGTAGTTTTTGTTGTTGTTGGAATCTAACTTTAAACCTTGGTGGTCTGATAGAACACAGGAGGCTATTCCAATTGTTTTGTATCTGTTGAGATTTGCTTTGTGGCCAAGTATGTGGTCGATTTTGGAGAAGGTTCCATGGGGTGCTGAGAAGAAAGTATATTCTTTTTTGTTAGGATAGAATGTTCTGTAGATATCAATTAAGTCCATTTGAGTCATGACATTGGTTAAGTCCTTTATTTCTCTGTTAAGTTTCCATTTAGGAGATCTGTCCAGTGGTGAAAGTGGGGTGTTGAAGTCTCCCACTATTAATGTGTGGGGTTTTATATGTGGTTTAAGCTTTAGTAGTGTTTCTTTTACATATGTGGGTGCCCTTGTGTTTGGGGCATAAATGTTCAGAATTGAAACTTCCTCTTGGTGGATCTTTCCTGTGATGAATATCTAATGCCCTTCTTGATCTCTTTTGATTGATTTTAGTTTGAAGTCTATTTTGTTGGATATCAGGATGGCTACACCCGCTTGTTTCTTAAGACCGTTTGATTGGAAAGTCTTTTCCCAGCCTTTTATTCTTAGGTAGTGTCTGTCTTTGTATTTGAGGTGTGTTTCTTGTATGCAACAGAAAGATGGGTCCTGCTTTCGTATCCATTCTGTAAACCTGTGTCTTTTTATTGGCGAATTAAGTCCATTGATATTAAGAGATATTAATGACCAGTGGTTGTTCATTCCTGTTATTTTTGGTGGTAGTGTGTCTGTACTTCTTATCTTTGGGGTTTACTGCTGTGGTGTTATCTATTGCCTGTGTTTTCAAGGGTGTATCTGACTTCCTTGGGTTGGAATTTTCCTTCTAGTGCTTTCTGTAGGGCTGGGTTTGTGGATAAGTATTGTTTAAATCTGGCTTTGTCTTGAAATGTCTTGTTCACTCCGTCTATGATGATTGAAAGTTTTGCTGGGTATATTAGTCTAGGCTGGCATCCATGATCTCTTAGTGTCTGCATTACATCTGTCCATGCTCTTCTGGCTTTCAAAGTCTCCATTGAGAAATCGGGTGTTATTCTGATGGGTTTGCCTTTATAGGTCACTTGGCCTTTTTCCTTTGCTGCTCTTAATATTCTTTCTTTATTCTGTATGTTTAGTTGTTTAATTATTATGTGGCGAGGGGACTTTTTTTGGGGGTCTATTCTGTTTGGTGTTCTATAGGCTTCTTGTATCTTCATAGGCATTTCCTTCTTTAAGTTGGGAAAGTTTTCTTCTATGATCTTGTTGAATATATTTTCTGTGCCTTTAAGTTGGTATTCTTCTCCTTCTTCTATCCCTATTATTCGCAGGTTTGGTCTTTTCATGGTGTCCCAGATTTCTTGGACATTTTGGGTCATGACTTTGTTGGCTTTAGTGTTTTCTTTGACTGATGAATCTATTTCTTCTACCTTATCTTCAACGCCAGAGATCCTCTCTTCCATCTCTTGCATTCTGTTGGTTATACTTGCGTCTGAAGTTCCTGATCATTTACTTAGATTTTCTATTTCCAGCATTCCCTCTGTTTGTGTCTTCTTCATTTTTTCTATTTCCCTTTGCAGGTCTTGGACCTGTTTCATTGCTTTTTCATGGCTTTCTTTCAGTGCTTTATTGTTTTCTTCCAGGACTTTATTGTTTTCTTCTAATTTAATTGTCCTTTCCTCTAGGTTTTTACAGCGTTCTTGCCATTTTTTTGTCTGTTCTTCTATATAAGCCTCTACCTTCTTCATGATGTTATTCATAAGGCTGTTTTCTTCTGCTTCTTCCAATTTTTGATGATCAGCTCTAGATGTTGGAGGAGGGCTAGGTTCTGGTGATGCAGTATTGCTCTTCATTTTGTTGTATGTACTTCTGCCTTGACGTCTGCCCATCTCCTTGTGTTCGATCTTGGTCTTATTGGTGCACTTGGTGCAGAAAGAGCTGACAGATTCGGGAAGTCTCTCTCTCTTGTCCAGATGGGACTCTCTTGTCCAAATGGGAAGTGCGAGGCAGGTTGGGAGCTGTTATCCAGATGGGAAGTCCCAGGCAAGATGGCAGCTCTTTGTCCAGAAGGGAAGTCCGGGGCAGGATGGGAGGTGGGGCCGGTCTCTAAGTCTCAGGAAGTGGCGGGGGTCTCCGGGTATGGTGGACTTGGGGGCAGTGCTTGGAGACTGCAGGGAATCTTGGGGAAGGGGGGCCTTCCCGGTAGGGGTGGGGGTAGAAGGGAGCCTGCCCGCTGGCCAGAATCTGGGGCCAAGGTGGTCAGGTCTTCCCAGGGGTGGCTGGCGCCCAGGGACGGGATCTAGGGTGAGGGCGGGCACTCACCTTGTCCAGAAGGGAAGTCCAGGGCAGGATGGGAGCTGGGCAGGCTGGGAGCTGGGGCCGCGCTGCTAGCTTTAAAAAGCCCTTTTTCTTTCTTTCTTCTCCTTTTTTTTTAGATTTATTTATAAGTTTGTGTTTTTTTCTAATATTTTTTATTTATTTATTTATTTTACCAACTGCAGTTTTCCCTCCCTCCTCTCCTCCCATTCCCTCACCCTACCTCCTTTCTACCCATCCCCTATCCACTCCTCAGAAACAAAAATATGAGGATTTGCTGGGGTCTGGGGCTGTTTCTGAAATAGCCTCTAAATGATAGGTTGTTTGTCTACCTGGGGCACTATACCTCTGCTTTCTTGCAGGAGTCGAAACTTGGTCACTGTGCCTGCTTGGCAAAAGCCCACAGAAGCTCTGGACTCTAAATCTCAAACAGGAGTCAGTGGCAGAAATACTCTACATGCATAGCTGAAGAGGGAGGATGTAGGAAACTGAACATGACTCCCCTTGGTGTGTTTTCTTTAGGTGATTTTGTCATTAGCCATGACTCTGGGTACAATTGCTAGCCACTGAATGTGTGGGTGGTGCTAGACATGAGAGAAAATGATAAATGAAACATAGGGGTTATGCAACACAGATGTACAAGAAGGAAACAAACTAACCTAATTGCTACATGCTGATGAAATCATATGACAAGCGTATGTCTTCAGAGCTGTGGGTTTGGGACTTTAAGCATTGTGCTGCAAAGTTTAGGCTTTTTCTTCTTAACACTCATTATTGCTGTACTTCCCTCTCAAAGGAATTACACATGAGAAAATCTGAAAGTTCTATTTTGTTCTCAAGTAATTCTTATTAGGTTTTAAAATGTAAATGAAGTATATGTTCACAGTTAAAAAAATACAAAGTTAAAAGCAAACATCAACATGGCTTTTTTCAACAATTTCCTCCATTCTGTTTTCCAGTGTGAATTGCTTGTCCATTTTTCTATTGCCTTCCTCACTCCCTAATACTAGGAATTAAACAATAAAAAGATATGAGTTCAACATTATCTAAAGTTAGTCCTTTATCATTTTCCTTATGACCTTTCTATGCAGAGACTAAACTTATTAAATATAGTCATGGAAGATTCAATTTGCATTTCTAGCTATGATTTATACTTTAGTTTTCATTTAAACTTAAGAAGAGTTCTATTGCAGTATGTATCCTCTTTTATTATTATTATCATTATTATTTGTGTGTGTGTGTGTGTGTGTGTGTGTGTGTGTGTGTGTGTGTGTGTGATGTGTGACGTGTAAGGAGGAGGTGCCTGTGTGCCATGGGTTGAATATGGATGTAACAGGACTACATGCTGGAGTCTTTTCTTTTGCTCCTTCTACTATTCCGTGGGTTCTAGGGTGGAGCTCAGGTCATCAGGCTTACACTTTACCTGCTACACTGCATGAGCTTCATCTGTTGAGCATTCTCTCCTGCTCACATTTCTTTCACAGGTTTTGAAAAGCACTACTGGTCAATTTGTTGAGTTAGGAGTCACAAATAATTATGCCATTATGCTTTCAAGGAAATGATTTTAGAATATTCTTGGATCCATGTTTTTTAAAGATGATATTTTATATTTCCACTCCCAATAATTGGAAAGTCTCAGTTTCCTAAGGATGTAGTCAAAGGATAGTGCACAAAAATAGATTTTTGCAGCAGCTGATGCTGAGTAATTAATCAGTTGAAAAGCCTCTGGCTTTTAGGTAACAAAATGCTTTTGAGATTCATTCATGACATAATATGTATGCTCTGGTTTCATTTATCTGACTTTGATAAGTACTCAAAAGAAAAGCAATTTAGGGAAGAAGGGGTTTGTTTGGCTTACACTTCAAGGGTATTGTCTATCATTGTGGAGAATTCAAGGCAGTCAAGAGCAGAAAGAAATGCATTCAGGTATGCTTACTATGTAACTCACATTCTCCCTTGTTATTTGATACAGGTCCCAAATCTAGGGAATGCTGCTGCCCACAATGGGCTGGGTCTTCCTGTCTTCCCACATCAATAACTTGTTAAGACAATTCTCCTAAGACATGCCCTCAGGCCAACCCAATATAGACAATCCCTCTTGAGACTTTCTTATCAGATGATTCTAGGTTGTGTCAAGTTAGCAATGAAAAGTAATCATCAAAATCTACTAATAGATTGTTGCTTTTTAATTCTGTCTATTGGGTTACATTTGAAATACATTGAGCTTATTTTCATTTTTTGACTACTGATAATACCGCTGTGGATACTGACATTAAAGTAGGTGATGGAGGAGATGACTCAGAGGGTAAAATGCTTCCCGTGCAAGCCTGAGGACCTGAGTTCAGATTCCCAGTACCCTCATAAAATGTCAGGTAGAGCTGTGTGTTTCTGTAGTCTTGGTACTGGGGAGGTGGAAATAGGCAGCTTGCTGGAGCTCACTGGCCAGCCAGCCCATCCAAGTGTATGAGCTTCAGCTTCAGTGAGAGATCGTGCCTCAAAAACTAAGAAAGTGTGCTGGTTGGTGTTTTTGTCATCTTGATACAAGCTAATGTGGTCTAGGAACCTCAGTTGAGAAAATGTCTCCATTTGATGGGCCCGTAGACAAGCCTGTGGGACATTTTCTTTTTTGTTGATTGTTATGTAAGGGCCCAGCTCACTGTAGGTGGTGCCACTCATGGGTAGGTAGTCCTGGGTTGTATAAAGATTCGAGCTGTGTGAGCCATGATAAGCAAGGCAGCAAGTAGTATTCCTCCATGGTTCTGCTTCAGTTCCTGCCTTAAGTTCCTGCTTTGGCTTTCCTCAGTGATGCCTTGTAAGCTGTAAATCAATAAACCCTTTCTTCCCAAAGTTACTTTGAAAAAATTATTTTATATGTATCAGCGTTTTGCTTGCATATATATATATATATATATATATATATATATATATATATATGCACCACTTTGCTTGCTTGGTGCCCCACAGATCCCCTGAAACTGGAGGTACATGTGGTTGTGAGCTCCCATGTGGATGCTGGGAATTGAACCTGTGTCCTCTGGAAGAGCAACCAATATTGTTAAACTTAACTGCTGAGCCATATATCCAGCCCCCCAAGAGGCCAGAAGAGGGTATTGGGTCCCCAGGAACTGAAGCTACAGACAATTGTGAGCTACCAGGTGAGTTCTAGGAATTGAAACCAGGTCCTCTGAAAGAACAGCCAGTGCTCTTAACAACTAAATCATCTCTCCAGCATCCCAAGTTTTTGGTCATGGCATTTATCAAAGTAATAGAAAGCAAACTCGGATAAGTGCCAAGTGATTGAGAAAGATACTGGGAGTAGACCTCTGACCCCACACACATGTAGATGTACTCTGCATACATATGTAGTCACATTCTGCACACACGTAGACCGACCTACCCCACACACTAAAAGAAAAAGTTCATAGTGATACTATGTGTCTTGTCAGTGTACTATTACTGTGAAGAAACACTGTGACCATGGCAACTCTTATAAAGGAAAACATTTAATTAGGGCTTGCTTACAGTTTCAGATTTTTATTGTTGAGAAGCATAGGGAGAAGAATGGTGGGATGCAGGCAGATATCATGGTGCTGGAGAAGTTGAGAGTTTTACATCCCCATCTGCAGGCAGTGGGAAGAGAGTGACACTGGGCTTGAAGTGAGCATTTGAAAATCCAAAGCCTACCCCCAGTGACACACTTCCTCCAGCAAAGCTATACCCACTCCAACAAGGCCACACCATCTACTGGTATGGCCTACAGGGGTCAAGTAGCACCACTCTCTAATGACCAAGCACTCAAATATATGAGCCTATGGGGGCCATTCCTATTCAAAACACCACATTACATTCCCTGACCCCCGTAGGCTTATATCCATATCATAAAGCAAAAATGCATTCAGTTCAACTCCAGAAGTCCCCACAGTCTACCGCAGTTTAAAAGTCCAAAGTTCAAAGTCTCTTCTGAGACTCATGGCAATTTCTTAACTGAAATCCCTTGTAAAATCAAAATCAAAAAGCAGATTACACACTTCCAACATACAATGACACAGAATATACATTACTATTCCAAAAGGGAGGAAAGGGAGCATAGTGAGGAAATACTGGTCCAAAACAAAACCCAAAACTAGCAAGGCCAACTCCAAACTCTGCATGTCTAATGTCAAAGGACTCTTCAGATCTCCAACTCCTTTCAGCTTTGTTGACTGAAACACACTTCTCTCTGGTGGGCTGGTTCCACATACTGTTAGCAGCTTTCCTTGACAGGTATCCCACAGCTCTGGCATCTCCAACAAATTGGGCTCTCCAAGGCAATCCAGGCTTCACCTTCACAGCTTCACATAATGGCCTCTCTGAGCTTCCATGCAGGGACACATCCCTGGCTTCAGTGGCTTTTCTTAGTCATGGAGGGAGATTTTATTTCCCCTTTCTTGTATCCTTGAAGCTAAAGCCAAAATCACATGGCTGAGGCTGCCAAGTTCTGCTGCTTGTTGGGGCTGGAACATGGCCGCCTCCTTCAATTATATCTGCATCAATTTTCTGTTTTAGATGATATCTTTCACTGCTTATGCTTTTCTTTAATTCCTTTTCACAAGTTGGAAGCTTAGCTGGGTAAAGTCTTTCCCTGAGGTTACTACCCCTTTATTCCATTTAGCATCAGGCTTTTTTTCTTTAATTTGTTTATTTCCTTGAGCACAAGACTTAGCTCCATTACACTTCCTGTTGCTCATTTTCTCCTCAAACTGTACATTTTATATTTTTCCTTGCCTAGCTTGCTCCTTTTCATTATAGATTTACATAAGCATGGCCACTAATAAGCAAGCAATACAGTCAGCACTATGCTGTCTTGAAATCTTCTCTGTCAATGCTATTAAACCAATACTCTTAAGTTTAGCCTCAGGCAGATTTTTTGGACAAGGGCTGCTGTGGGATAATGCTCTTGTACACTGGTTTAATAAAATGCTGATTGGCCAGTAGCCAGGCAGGAAGTATAGGTGGGGCGAGCAGACTAGGAGAATTCTCCGAAGAGGAAGGGCGGAGTCAAGAGTCTTCAGCCAGACACAAAGGAAGCAAAATGACAAGGCAGAACTGAGAAAAGGTACCAAGCTACATAGCTAAAACATAGATAAGAATTATAGGTTAATTTAAGTGTAAGAGCTAGTCAGTAATAAGCCTGAGCTAATGGCCAAGCAGTTATAATTAATATAAGCTTCTGAGTGATTATTTTATAAGCAGCTGCAGACTGTGGGGCTGGGCAAGACTGGAGTAAACATGTTCTTCAAAGGCAGAAAACAGCCAAATTCTTCACCAAAATATCACAAGAATGGTCCCTAAGGCACTTACTAATATTCTTCTCCTCTGAATCCGCTGGAACTGGGTCATAATCAATATTGCTTTCAGTGTGACTGTCTTCCATTCTCCTATTAGTAGGGTCTATTATGCCCCGCTTTCCTAATCTAAAATCCCAAAGTCCACATCTTATGAACAAGCAGCATGGTCAGGCCTGTCACAGCAGTACCCCACTTTCTGGTTCCAACTTTTGTCTTAGTCAGTGTTCTTTTGCTGGGAAGAGTTACCCTGATCATTGGCAACTCTTATTTTGTCTTTTTTTTCCAGAGCTGAGGACTGAACCCAGGGCCTTGTGCTTGCTAGGCAAGTGCTCTACCACTGAGCTAAATCCCCAACCCCCATTGGCAACTCTTATAAAGGAAAGTATTTAAGACAGACATCATGGTGCTTGAGAAGTTGAGAGTTCTACATCTGGATCAGCAGGCAGCAGGAAGAGAGTGACACTAGGCCTGGTTTGAGCATCTGAAACTCCAAAGTCCATCCCCAGTAACACATTTCCTACAACAAGGCCTTACCCACTACAACAAGGCCACACATCCTAATCCCTGTCAAGTAGTGCCACTCCCTAATGACTAAACATTCAAATATATGATTCTGTGGGGGCCATTCCTTTTCAAACCACCACAGTATGTGTTCTGGATTAAAAGACAATGACCCCCATAGGGAGTGGCACTGTTAGGAGGTGTGGCCTTGTAGTAAGTGTGGACTTGTTAGAGGAAGTGTGTCACTGTGGGGTGGGCTTTGAGGTCTCTTATGCTGTAGCCATGCCCAGTGGCACAGTTGCTTCTGCTGCCTGTGGATCAAGATGCAGAACTCTCAGTTCCTTCTCCAGCACCCACTCTCACCAAGCTTTGCTATTGTTTCTTTCTCACTGTACACTGTCCTCAGTAGTGGTATCTCATTGTGGTTTATTAGTATGTTCTATAATACTTTCTTATGGTGATATGCTTATTATATTTCTCACCCATTTGTATTAGTCAAGGTTCTCTTGAGTAACAGAATATATAGAATGAATCTCTCTATATATGTATATACATACATACATACAGAGAGAGAGAGAGAGAGAGAGAGAGAGAGAGAGAGAGAGAGAGAGAAGGAATTTATTAGAATGATTTACAGGCTGAGATCCAGACAGTCCAGCAATGGCTGGCTGTGAACAGAAAATCCAATAATGCAGTAGTTGTTCAGTCCACAAGGCTGGATGTCTCAGCTGGTCTTCAGTGGACACTGGAATCCTGAAGAAGTAGGCTCTAACACCAGTGAAGGAATGGACTTGCTATTACGGTGAAGGCAAGCAGGCAAAGAGGAAAGTCTTCTTTCCTCCATGTCCTTATATAGACTTCTAGCAGAAGGCATGACTCAGATTAGAGGAATGTGTCTTCCTACCTCAACATCCAGATTAAAGGTGTATCTTCCTACTTCAAAGATCTGAATTAGAAGTAAATCTACCTACTTCAAATTAAGCAAAAATCCCTCACAGGTGTGCCCTCCATTTTCAGAATTTAGTTAATTCCGGATGTAGTGAAGTTGAGAACCAAGACTATTCATCACATCATTTAAAAAATTTGAAAATCTTTTTCTTACTGAATTTTAACAGTTGTTTCTATCTTCAAATATATGATTTGTAATATTTTATCCTAGTCTGGTTTATCTTTTAATTTTCTTAATCGCTTCTGTTGAAGTAAAAATTAATTTTAATAAATTCTGATTTCTAAAACTGAGATCATTAAGAATTTTTTCTCTATTTTGTTCTAGAAGTTGTATAGTTTTAACTCTTCCATTACAGCCTAGGATACATTATAAATTAATTTTTGTATGCAGCATGAAGTAAGCATTTAAATAGTTTAATTCCTTTTACAAATGAATTTCTAGTTATCCCAGAACCATGCAGTGAAAAGGCTGTTCATTTTCTCATTGAATCATCTTAGTACTTTTGTTGAAAGTAAATTGACCATAAATGAAAGGATTTATTCCTGGCCTCTCATTGATCTCACAGTGTCTAATTCCTGTGGCTTTACAGTAAATATTGTAAACCTTCCAGTATTTGCTGGAAAGTACTTTTAAAAACCTCTTCCATGTCTTTTGAATTTCTGTACAAATTTTAAAATCAGTTCATCAATTTGTGCAAAATATCCTGCTTGGATTTTTATAGAGATTATACTAAATTATATAGATCAGTTTGGGAAAGAAACACCATTTTAATAATACTGAGTCTTTTACAGTTTATGGTTATGGAATTTTATTTACCTGGTATATTTCTGCCCCACTCCTCATTTTTCTCAGCAATATTTTACAGTTTTCAATATATAAGATATTGGACTTTTTTGTTAAATTTATTCCTGAACATTTTATTCTTTCAGGTGCTATAGGAGATAGTTTTTAATTGTAGTTTTCAATTTGTTTATTGTTGATAAACAATATATTGTTTATCAGTATATACAATGTATTATTTTTAATACATCGTAAAACTAGAGCATGCTGCCTGTCACTATGAACTCAATATGTAGGGGTGGGAGTTGATCTTCAAATTTCAATTTATTCAGAAAGCCAGCAATCTCAGAAGATAACATCCTAATATTCTGTCTTACATCTCCTTTTCAGCCAGCAGATAAAATAAAAATTGGAAAAAAAGACAGCCAGTTATTTCAAAGTTTAGTCTTACCTCTCTGGTTAGGTAGTCATTCTCTCACCATCTCTCCATGTGTGTGGGGCATGGGCACACACGCCAAGAATGCTGAGGTTCACACTTCTCCCACATCGCCATGTGGATTGTGTCTAGGGTAAAGATGAACTCTGAACAAACAAACCATTAGCATTGTGTGTGTGCTGGGTTATTTACAACATGTACATGCAGATTCCTTTCAACAATAGGAGGGACAAATGTGTATCAGCTAACTTGTGTCCTTGTTGTGACAAAATATTTGATGAAATACACTTAAGGAGGGAAGGGTTGATTTTGGCTCACGGTTGGAACACACAGTCTATCATGGCAGACAGGGCCTAAAGGTAGGAGCAGGAAGCAGCTGCTCACATTGCAGCCATAGTCAAGAAGCAGAGAGTGATGAATGCTGCTACTCAGCTCCCTTTTTTTATTATTATTATTTTATTATTATTTCTCCTTTTTATTCTCTCTCAGCCCATGGGATGGTGCTGCCCACATTCAGGGTGTATCTTCCCACCCCAATTAATCTAATCTAGAAATTCCCTTAAAGACATGCCCAGAGATTTGTTTCCATAGTTGATTCTAAACCCCATTAAGCTGACAGTCAAGATCAACCCCCACAGGCCCCAAACTCATCTCTTTCATCCCGCATCACTAGTGATGACAATGACACAGCATAGAAAGACAGGGATTCCAGCACAATTAACATTTGCTGTGAAGACTGAAGACATTGAATTAATAACGCTCCCTTCATTTGTACATATTTGATATTAAAATAGTAACAAGCCAGCCTTAAGACCTGAATCCATATGGCTCATCTTCTCCAGGACATTCTCTCAGAGTTCCAATAAAGACTACTAATTTTGTTACAGTTAAGATACCCTAGCTACTTGCATCCCTGTGACCTTATGCTTACTGTATCAACTGTAACCCTGCCAGGAAGCCCACACCCATGTTCTTGGGTAGGTCTTATTTCCAGAGAGCCTTCCCCTCAACTCTCAAAGTCCATGCTAAAACAGCTTTAAGAAACTCCAACACTGCTTTGCTTGGCACTTTCTAGTCCTGAAGTTGTTGTTGTTGTTTTTCCTGCTTTGAAGTCAAGGATTTAGTGTTACCTGTGTCCCGATTCCTAAAAGATTTAGGATGCTAGGTGTGATAGCATACAGCTATGTCACCATCTTTGCCACTGACAGTACTACAGTTGGTTTTGCTAAATTGACCATGTGTTTCAAAAAATTGCTAAACTTATTTACTAGTTCTAATAGTTTGTGGTGTGTGTGTGGGGGGGAGTATGTATGCATTTGTGTGTTCCTGTATGTGTGTCCATCTGTGTGCATGCAGAGGGTAGAGGAATACTCAGATATCTTCCACTATTACTCCTCACCTTATTTTGTAAGACGGTCTCTTACTTAAATTAAAACTTGACATTTCAGCTAGGCTGGCTCACCAGTGAGCTACTGGAATCCACCTTTCTCCACCTCCCAATTCACAGTGCCCAGATACATGAGATGTGATTCATAAGACTTGAACTCAGATACTCTTGCTTTCATACAAACCAGTCATAGCCACTAAGCTGTTTCTACAGCCTCTCAGCTTTATTTATTTAAAGAAATTATTACAGTCATTATTTGTTTGTATGTGTATGTGAGAGAGAAAGAGAAAGAGAGAGGGGGAGGGAGAGAGAGGGGTGGAGGGAGGGAGAGAGAGAAAAAGAGAGAGAGAGAGAGAGAGAGAGAGAGAGAGAGAGAGAGAGAGAGAGA
>CABHPR010140910.1:50341-76906 GCA_902168415.1 Peromyscus melanophrys | reverse complement strand
AGAGAGAGAGAGAGAGAGAGAGAGAGAGAGAGAGAGAGAGAGAGAGATCTTTGGTGCTCAGGATGGCCTTGAAACTCAGATGAAAATGACTTTGAATCCCCAGTTCTCTTGCCTCTACCTCTTGAGGGCTAGGATTACAAGTGTGTATTATATGCCTTGTGTATCTGATGCTGACCATTGAACTCAGGGTTTCCTGAATGGCAGGCAAACACTCTGAGCTATAATCCCAGCCCCCACCTTTGTAGTTTTCAGTTTCAAATTGATCATTTTGGGATAGACTCTTAAGACACAAGGAGCATTTTCTAGGATAATTAAAAATAAACATAAGAACTATGCTAAAGCTGTAGAATTCCTCCATTAGTACAACAAATAAAGAAAGTCTTTTCCCCAAAATGTATTGGTCTTACCTTTCATGTTATAGAAAGCAGATAATTATGATTACTTTGTTTGACAATTTTTAGCTTTCCTGTTTAAAAGAAAATTCCACTTTTTTGGGGGGGGAGTGGAGGCAGGGCATGTGCCTCACAGCACAAATGTAGACTCGAGGACAACTCATGGGAGTTGGTTTTCACAGAGCTCAAACTCAAGTCATCAGGCTTAGTGGCAAGTGTCTTTACCCACTGAGACATCTATCTGGCCCAGCAATTACTACTGACTTAAACAAAGAAATCAGCCCCAGTGTGGTGGTGCATGACTTGAATCCCAGCTCTCAAGAGTCAGAGGCAAGGGTATCTCTGTCAGTTCAAGACAAGCCTAGTCTACATAGTGAGTTCTAAGACATCCAGAGCTACATATAGAGACCCTATCTAAAAACAAAAACAAAAACAAAAACAAACAAAAAAACAAAACCAAACACTGAAGTTCAAGGAAGTGTTTCCCCCACACACATTGTAGGCATTTGCTGTTTGGATTATCTGTACAATCTTGCTTCTGTTTCTCCAGTTACACAAACTGATTTCACATAAGGTTGACCTGGAAGACCTCTCATAGTTCTCCCTTACTTGCCCTTACCCCGATATTGGCTGTTATTGCCACTTCACAGGCACTTTCTTTCTCTTCCCCACTTGGTCATTCTCTCTTTTTGAAGTTATCTTTGTACAAACTGATGATGTGACAGCTCCATGTTATGGTTAAGGGGAAGGTTTTTACTGTAGATGTGAGAGAGAGAACAACCCAGAGGCATCTGGAAGAGTCCAGAGCACAGAGAGAAAAAAAGTAGACTGAACATGGCGAATAGACTAGACATGACCAGGGCTATCTCAAAGAGGGGAGAATAGCAGGTGATAGAGAATAGAAAAAAAAAAACATAGTGAGAGAAGCAGGAGCAGAGCGGGGTGGGGTGGGAATATAGAGAATGGCAGGGTTATAAGGAGAATGAGTAGCTAGCTAGCGGCAGGGAAGGAAGCCTGTGAACTGGAAGGAGTTTAGGGTAGGGGAGGAGGTGAGAAGAATTCCAGTGCATGGATGGATTTTGAAATATGTGTCAGGCACTTATGATACTAAAGGAGCCTGGTGCCACAGGTAGCCATATGTCCCTTCTTCCAGAGGCAAGGGAAATGACACCTTCTTGGTAGATGAGAACTGGCTTCACAAGTTTCTGAGGAATTCTGACTTTAATCAACTGCCAGAAATCCTCCTATAGTCCAAATCAAGCTCATTTCTAGATATTTGGACTGCCTTTTGGGGCTTGGGGAGTTGAAGTTTCCTTTGGATCTAACAATATTCCTATTATTCGATACACCTGTCTTGTGGTTTCAGCTGTCACTTTTACTAACTTTACTTCACTTTTCTTGTGTGTTGCCAGTTCTCAAGAATGGTTGTTGACACAAGAGAGTTGAGGTATTGTGCTAGTTGGTTTTGTTTTGATTGTTTATTTGTTGTCAACTTGATACGAGCTAGCATTGTTTGTGAAGAAAAACCTCAAAGCATGAAAATGCCTTCACCAGATTGCCTGTAAGTAAGTCTGTAGGGAATATTATTAATTACTGATTGATGTGAGAGGCCCCAGACTACTGACAGTGATGCCACCCCTGGTGAGGTGCAAAGCAGTAGCCAGCACCCCACCATGGCCTCTGTATCAACTTCTACCTCCATGTTCCTGCCCTGTTTTAGTTTTTGCCTCAACTTCCTTCAATGATGGACTACAATGTGGAAGTGTAAGCCGAATAAACCCTTTCCTCCCCAAGTTGCTTTTGGTCATGGCATTTATCACAGCAATAAGACAAGTAGCCATGAGGGTACTCTTTGGGACAGTATCCCCAATTCATGATACATTTGCTAGAATGGTTGTACTAGATGATCTGAAGTGTAGATTTAGTAAAGAATAATTGTTTTCTCCAAATGGGTTATTGTGTTTCATGGTTATCTTGGCCCAAACACATTAATTACATATAGTCACAATCCCTGGGAGGGAGTCATTACCTTTGTGAGTGATGCACAAGCTTAGTAGCAGTTTGCTTAAGGAATTTCTGGGAGATGCTGGCCTTAAGTTTAGCTGCTTCCAGGGTGCATCTGTGCTATGTGATGACTAAGGTGACATTTGCAGTCCTGATTTATCCCTTGCCAAGAAGAATGGTGCTGCTGAGAAATTTCTATTGGTTCTCATCAACATTCCCTTTGCCTAGATAGACTGTTTTTCAAGGCAATGGAGTTGCCAACTTAGAGCCAGTTGGCACCTGTTTCCCTATTAGTGTTGTGTGCTTCTCCCTCTGGGTGTCAGCTCCTCTGGCATAGGGCCCTGTGCCAATCACACTTTAATGATATTTGAAAGAGAATGAATTGTCTTGAGAAAAAATGTTTCTGCCTTGGAAGCAATTTATGAAGTTCTTGAAACCTGATTATAAATGAACTCAGGAATGAGACAAAAGTTTTAGAAGCCACTTTGGATTTTTCTTACACAAAGGTAGGACTAGATGGTTGCTTCCTTGCTGAAATTGATGTGATGTATGTTTTAAGGGTTTTCTGTAAGATCCAAATTCTGTCTTATGGTGGGATATAAAGCTTGCTTACTTTTCATTTACCACTGGCTGTTCTTTCATTGAAAAGTTGACGAGATTTTTCTGTTCACCTAAGAATGGAATTGATTTTGCAACTTGCTTTTTAGCGTAGCCTCTTAAATTCAGTTGAAATTTGTTTGTGAAGTATTTATGTAAATAAATGGACTTAGCTGGGCAGCAGTGGTACATGCCTTTAATCACAACACTTGAGAGGCAGAGGCTGGTGGATAGAGCCCAAACCATAAACAAACAAACAAATAAATAAATGTGCTGGAGAGGTGGCTCAGTGGTTAAGAGCATATACACTCTTGCAGGATCCAAGTTCAATTCCCAGCACTCACGTTAGGCAGTTTACAACTGCCTGTAACTCCAACTCCCCCATGCACAGAATATAAAAATAGATCTTAAATAATAATAAAAAGTTACTCTCTGTAATGGGACTCAAATAAATTTAAGGCATTTTGTGTGTGTCTTTCTTTATATCTAATACAGTGGTCAAGGGTGACCAGGAGTCAAATGCTCTCATAAGAAGTTCCCTCTGAGATCTGACATAAGTGATATCTGAGAAAAAGCAAATAGAGAGCCAAAGAGTTATTATTAGGACTTAATGTTTAAATCCCTCTAAAAATAGTCATTTATTGGGTCAGTTTGCTGTGTCAGCTAATTATACTGTGTGACATTCTCTATGACTGCAGCAGTGGCGATGTCTCTTCCCTAGTCTATTTTTCTTTCTTTTTTTTCTGGAATGTGAAGTTCTATACTACTTTGGATTTGATAGTTCTTGTTTATCTCATAAAAAAAATCAGTACAAAGACAAAAATAAACAAGTAAGAAGTAAGGTTTTACTTTTAGTTCCTAGTATATAGTGTGTTCCATGCCTGGGTCTGGGTTTGTTAAACTTAAACTTGTTACTGTAATGGGGATCCCTTGATTCTTATATTCACACAGAGATCATTTCAGCAAGACACACTGACTCAAAAAGCAGAAGTTATTAGAGTAAAGCAAAGTAGAGTCTATACCTAGGACTGGAGAGATGGCTCAGTCATTAAGAACACTTGCTACTCTTTCAGAAGATCTGGGTTTTGCTCCCAGCATCCACATGGCAGCTAACAACCATCTTTTAAATCCAGTTATAGGGGATCTGACACCCTCTTCTGGCTTCCTAGAGAGCTACATGCACATTGTACACATGCACATGCACAGGCAAACACTAATATACATAAACTTAATATATAAATCCTATCTGCATTTTAAGATTGAATTGACCTGCCAAGCCCACAATCACATTGTACTAATAACTCCTGCTTCGTGAACCACCAATGGTACTTTAGCTCCAGAAATGCTCCAAATAGACTTTGTAGGGCAAACCACAGTTGTCCCAGAGCACTAGCTGCTACCTTTTGGAGCCATTTTGGATCATGTTCCCATACCTCTAAACCTCAGGCACCCATGACTTAGCATAGTGGTGATGCCAAGGAGTAGTATACCAGGAGACAAACTCTCCTACTGGTTTACCTTGATTCAAGAGCTTTTCAGTACATCCCTTAAGCAGAAAACTAATCTAAGATGCTGTCACCCAAAGTAAAGTGGGGCTTTCAACTCACTTAGCCTTGCCTACTCCATCCTTATTTCCTTTTTCACAGATAATTCTTTAAAAAAAATCCATATACATTTACTCTCATTATGACATTTGTGTCTTAGTAGACCAGGACTCAGCAAACAATTTCAATGAGTGTGTTTCTTCCTTTTCTCATGGTGAGTAAATTTCTGACAAGCAGCACCTTAAGAGAGGAAGGCTTATGATGGCTCACAGTTTGAAGGCACAGTTGATCTTGGCAGCATGAGTCCTGGTTCCTGAGGCAGTTTAGGTGGAAGCCCTGTGGGCACCATATACCCAAGGAATCTGAGATGATTAGGTGGAAACTTCACCTCTCTTTCTCCCCAGACCCCACCCCTAAGAAAGCCCACCAAGAGTCAGCAACTCCCCTGGGCTGCTCAAGACCATGCCTAGAGGCTACTTAAGAACTGGTCACCATACCTGCCATGTACTCTCTTGCTCTCTCCCCTGCATTCCCGAGAGCCACTCAGGAGTTGTTTTGCTCTGCTCAGATTAAACCTGAATTTATTCATTCAGCTTGATTGCCTTATTACCTCAGTGGTGGCATTACCCACTACTGGGGGACTGAAACTTCTTTTTTTTTTTTTTTTTTTTTTTTTGCCGTCTTGAAGCAGATTGAAATGAATGCGAGTGTTCAACTTGCTTTCTCTTTTTAAAAATCCAGTCTAGGACTGCAGCCCATAGAATGGTATCACCTACATTTGGGGCAGATCTTGTACCCTATTTAACCCAGTCTAGAAACTCCCTCATAGACATGCCCAGGGGTTTGTCTCTTAGGTGACTCAAGTTGGTAGTCATCACTAATTATTACAGATAGCAATTTGGCTGGAGGTACAGAGTAGGGAAATGCTGTGCAATTACCCTGGCTATCCAGGGTAACCAAATGCAAGGCCCTACATATAGGGTGGGGGCATGGGGCTATAGGAAAGCTAGACATATGGCTTTCCTTTGGGTCACCTGGATGCTGGAGAAGAGCTGCAGGGGTGAGCAGTACTGGTAGAGGTTTAGAGGGTCACAGCACTTCTTAGGCTACTCTGGGTGCTGGTTGTGGGAAGTGTAAGGCAGAGAAAACAAGCAGACTCTATCTCAACATCTCAACAAGCTGAGACTGCTTATCTGAACAGTGAGCCACAACCTTTCCTCTGGATGAAGGCTGAGCACATTTAGAAGCGGGGGAACATACATAGTTAGCTACCAGAAAGTTACAATTATTTTTGTGATTAGACTGGAGCATGGCAAGTTGTTTTCAACACCCAGGCATATTGTTTCTGCAAGTGGAGCAGGTCAGTCTGGTTGTGGCTAAGCCATTCTTTATGGCTAAGGGCTATTGCCCTGTACAGCTTGACCCAGCTCCTCATGACCCAGGGCTATTACCCAACTGGAAGTCATTTAAGTTTTTGACTTATTACAAGAATCAATATGTTAAAGATATATAAGACTGCAGAAAACAGGTAATTTCAACACTAGTTAATTCAGAAGTTAACTCAAAATAATTTCTGCTTTTAGTTTAGTGCTTCTGATTTTGGAAGAGCTGATGTCTTAGTCAGTATTCTATTACTGTGAAGAGACACCAAGACCACAACAACTCTTATAAAGGAAAACATCTAATTGGGGATGGAAAGCATTTAATTGGGGCTTGCATACAGTTTCAGAGGTTTAGTCCCTTATTGTCATGGTGAGAAGCATGGTGGCATACAGGCAGACATGGTGTTGGAGAAGGAGCTGAGAGCTCTATGTCTTGATCCACAGGCAACAGAAATAGACTGCCACATTAGGCCAAGCTTGAGCATATGTGATCTCAAAGCCCACCTCTACAGTGACACACTTCCTCCAACAAAGCCACACCTACTTCAACAAGGCTACATGTCCTAATATTTTCAAAAAAGGCCATTCTCTACGAGCTTATGGGGGTCATTTTCATTCAAACTACCACAACTGGTGCCTCTTTTTTCCACACAGGGTCTTCTGTAGACTATGATGGCTTTCAGTTCTCTATGTAGCCAAGGATGATCTTGAAATTCCGAGCCTCCTGATTCCATTACCTACATATTAGGATTACCCAGTTCATGTGGTGCTGGGGACTCAAACCCCAGGCTTTGTGATTGCTAAGCATGCACTCTACCAACCCAACAGTGCATCCTTAGCCCAGAACTGCTTAGATTAGAACTGTTAGCTTAGATTCTAGATGTCAGCTGAGAAAATCGTTTCTAGCAGCACTCAGGAGGTTAAGACAAGGGGATTGTTGTTGTATTCAAGATCAACTTGGGCTACATACTAAGTACCAGGCCAGCCAGGAGTATGTATGTAAAAATAAATCCTGTCCTCACAAAAGCAGCGGCTTCCTTTTCTGAGTTTAGTTCTAATTCAATAGCATAACTTTCCCATTTCCACTTTCCATCTTTTCTTTGGATACCAACAAAAATCCTAAGCATAAGCATGTTTCCTCAACACTTAGCATTCTCATTGTTTTTTTTTTTTTTTCTGGAGGCCTCTCCGCCCCTACCAAACCTCTCCCCACTCCCATCTTTCTCCTCTGTTCTGCTTCAAGTATTTACACAGTGGTTCTCAACCCAGGCGTTGAATGACCCTTTCACAGGGGTCACTTAAGATCACCAGAAAACTCAGATATTTACATTACAATTCATAACAATAGCAAAATTACAGTTAGAAGGTAGCAATGAAAATAATTTTATGGTTGGGGGTCACCACAACATGAGGAACTGTATTAAAATGTCACAGCATTAGGAAGGTTGAGAACCACTGCTTTGCACCTTGCCCAGTGATGTTTTTTCCTAAGGATTCTTGTCTCCATTTTTGTCCTCTCTCAGTATGCTTTGACTGTATTTTATCAGGAATTATGGCAAGGACTTACAATTTAACTTACAATACTCTTTCTTTTTATGTGAACTAATTATGTAAGAACTCACCCTAATTTGTGCGACAACTCTTGACAGCCAGCCCCGTCTTTGACTCAGTTCACTATGAATAAAGATGTTTGCTGAAACACACACCTTAATTAGCCTTTTACTAAGCTTTTGTGGCTCCTGTTGAAGTTAATCTGCATATAGGACCTTGCAATTGGTTGCTTTGGATATCAAGGTAATGTCAAAGCCTTAAGCTATGACTTTGCTGCAGCTTTGAAGAGGAGACAATAGGCTGCCAGGCAGAGGAAGGCGAAGATGAATTTCCATAAAGGCTGTAGTCTTGGCAAATGACATACGTTGCATAGGTCTATGAAAACATCGTCTATGGAAATAGCTGCAAAAGAGAAAGATACTATTTGGAATGTTAGCAGAAGTGAAGGAATTGAGATGCAAGCATACATACTTGAGCCTTGTTGTAGACAGAGGGCATGGACAACATTAAAGAAATGTGGAAGGGCAAAGTCAGAAGAAGACAGCAGAGGAGCACCAGAGCCCAGAAGAGAAAATCCAGAAAGAATGCAGTGAATGGAAGGGGAGGGGGAATTGTTTGCTCCCTCCTGAGAGACTGAGCACTTTGCAAATGAAATGGTAGTCAGATCCCCACATGCAAAAGTAGCCTACCAGGTGCTATGCAAGTGTTTAGAGAACTGACATTCTGTGTCTTCAGTATGACTTCCACTCAGCTGCTTTTCCACCAAGAACAAAGATGCGTTTCAAAATCGAAGTGTAATGGACACACTCCACTGACCTTTTAACTCTTCGATTTGTTGGCAATTCTTGACTTCTGATTATGGTAAAATGTGTTTTCCCCTGCAGCAAAAATAGGCTTTTCTCTAGTAAATATGGGAGGAAAGCCCATACAACTCTTCTTTGTCAGGAGTTTCATAAAGTGAGTCATTATTTAAATGGAGGCAGTAGACACAGAGATATCAGAAGACCATCCATGTTATTCTTGTGGAATAAATCTTGCAATTAGTAGATAAATGATAGTATTACTTCAAAATGTGTAACATTTTATTCAGAGATCATGAAAACTAAGCGTTATTTGTTTTATAGGCATATGGGAAAGAAATGAAGAGGAAAAAAAAGCAATAATTTAATGACCTGGCTATAAGTTACAGAGTGAAATCAAGTACAAAATTCAAAACCCTGACCTTCTATTTCATCGGCGATTTTGGAAACACAGGCAAGTGCTTTTATTCATCCTGCGAGTTGACCTATTGGCTATGAAGCAGACAATGGCCAAGGCAGCAATGCCACTTTGGCTTAGAAATTGATGGGAGCCGTCTCACAAGGGTAAGTAAATTAACATTATTTTCCTATTCCCCAACACATGTGTGAACTGATGTGTTAAAGCATAAGGGGTTGGATGTCTAGATCAGTTGGTAGTGCTTGCCTACTGTGTACAAAGCCCTGGGATTGATTCCAGGCACTATACAAACCAGATGTGGTGGTGCATGCCTGTAATGGAGGTAGAGAAGGGACGATCAAAAGTTCAAGGACATCCTCAGCTATATAATGAGTTTAAGGACAAGCTGGGCTACCTGAAACCCTATCTCAAAAATTAAAGAGGGGCCATAGTTCAGATACTGGTACCCGCATCTAGTGGTTCCCAGCCACCTGTAACCCCAGACCCTAGTGATCCTACTCATTCGACCTTCACAAGCATGAGCAGCACACACACACACATACACAACACACACACACATACATAATTTAAAATAATAAAAATAAATTTTTTAAAAATATGTACTTATTTATTCATGTGTGTGTGTGCCTGAGTGTATGTATGTGGACCGTTTCCATGCAGGAACCCTCAAAGGTCAGAAGAAGGCATCAGATCCCATGGAACTGGAGTTACAGGCAGTGGGGAGTCATAAGATGGGTGCTAGGACCCCAACCTGGGTCTTCTGATAGAAAAGTAATTACTCTTAACTGCTAAGCCAACTCTCCATCACATAAAAATTAATCTTTTTGAAAAAATAAGTAAAATGTCAAGATGTTGAGTTTTAAAGTTTTTTTAAATTAACAGTTTATGAACTGAACACCATCCATTCTGCAGAATAACCAGGAACTCTGTGAGCTGAGCAGAGTGTAGGTTTTGATGGCAGGAAAGGCTGAGGGAAGCAGAAACAAGAACAACCATACTGATTGCTTTGTTTCTGTTATATTATTTAAGGGCAGTTATAGAGAGACTGAAGGCAGAAAGAAAGGGAGGCTTGGTCTTGTCTTAGGTGGAACATGTTTGTTCACTGTGAGGGGACATCGTTCTTACCCATGCGTGTGGATAGCCAAAATGCCTACAGAAGAAGATGGGCTATGGCCTCTGATAGGGGCAGAAATGAGTCCACAAGGGAAGTTGGAAAGTATAATCTTCCAACAGGAACATTTATTCCTAACTCTGAGAGGTTGTAAAAAATGTAGTGCAGGGGAGTTAGAGCTGTTTTCTGCTGAGGAAGGTCTTTGTCAGAGGAGCTAGATCTGGGCCAGTTGAAGAGAGGTGTATACTCGTCATGTAGCAGGTGGAGAGTCATAACATGATCGGCTGTGATGGATCAAGCCATTACCATTCTGTGTTCCTGAAGAGACTTGGAAAGTAATTATTAGTGGGCTATAAGCAGATGATTTGGTTACAGAGTAAAACAGAGATTTTCTGGGAATGCTGAGGACTAGGGAGGAACAGAGACAGGAGAAATGGAGTGGGCCAGTGAGAGGAAGAGGGGATAGAGCTGATTCAGGGTGACAGTGACTAGTCCCATTACCAGAACTGTTGCACCAAAATGAGCAAGCAAAAGTAACAGGGTGCTACAGAGCATCAAAGGAAGGGAAGAGGAGAAAATAGGGGACTAATGTAAAGAACTGTATCTGGTCCAGGGTGAAAGGGATGAAGGTCCCTTTTAGCCATTTTCTCCGCTGCATCTAAAGGCCTTTTTCTAGATGTATGGGGAACAAATGGAGCTGTTGTGGGATGAGAGCTACTGGGAGAGCTTGCATGGCACAATTTGTTTGGGTATAGGGTGAAGTTCTGTAAGTAAAACATTTAAAAGACGGAGTAAAAACCTAAGTATGAGGATAATAAGTAGGAAAGAATGAACAAGCAGAAGAGGCAAAGTAGGAGGGAACCAGAAGGCATTTTTTGCTCAGTGTTTGTGTTTTTAGGCGCCATTCAAACTCGCTAGGATTTGTTGGCATGGAAGCAGCATTGTTTGAGTAGGGCACAAGTACCATCCTTAGCAGCAGTCAGATCTAGTCCTTTTAAACTTTGGAGTACTGCAGTGGTCAAGGAGTTGAGCTAGTCCCGAAGGATGTTAGCCTGATGTGAGCTCATGAGACAGAGATGCTAATTGATGCAAAGAAAGTTTCAGTCCAGCTGTTTTAGTTCTGAGTCCCAAAACAGTATCTAGAGTGGCAAGAAGAGGGATGAGTTGGATGGCCCATGACCTGCCCACTAGTCCCCTTTCAGAGTTCACCTGAACTGATTTTAGGGACTTCGGGCACCAATCTTTAATGTAACGTCTTCATGGCTGACAAAAAGACAACAAAGTGAGCAGCAAGTAGAGTGCCTCAGAAGAGGTTCTAGCCAAGTGGCCATGACAAAACTTAATAGTTGGCAAAGATCCAGAACATAAGTTAGGAGGTAATAACTACACCGTTGTGGGGAACATTAAGAGACAAAGTTCTATGAGGAAAACTTTTACATCAAAAGTGGCATCAGTCAATATAACATATGGTTAAATGTAATTGTACAGCTGGCTGGAGCATGTACCAGAGCTCTATAGAAGGATGAGGTAATTGTAATTAGCTGTTTGTTTACATCAGACTCTTGCATAAGGAACAAGCAGCTAGAAGCTCTGTAAAAGAAGCCAGTCATTAAAGAAAATATTAAAGAATGAATCTGAACAGAAAGCATCTAAGTGATATTCCTTGCTTCCACATATGATGAACTTCGTAAATTTGTTTCAAATACTAACAATGTCATCTGTTATTTAATGAACAAAAATGGAGTATCTCAAGTAAAAAGCAACTTTTCATTAGAAACAATTTGATAAGGTAAAATTTTAAAAATTGACATCTTACATGATCATTTCTAGCATTTGAAAACATGACAATACATATTTTTCTTTTCTTTTTTTTTGATTTTTTGAGACAAGGTTTTTCTGTGTAGCTTTGCACCTTTCCTGGATCTTGCTCTGTAGACCAGGCTGGCCTCGACTCATAAAGATCGGCCTGCCTCTGCCTCCCAAGTACTGGGATTAAAGGGCGTGCGCCACCACCGCCCGGCTACATATTTTTCTTAACATCAAATTGTTATACCTACATTCCAAAAGATAATTTAATTCTAAGTTGTATTTCTGAAAAATAAATGATTTTCAATTTTCAATTAAAAAGAAATACATTCCCAGAGACATTGGCTCCTTTGCAAATGATTCATTTTACAAAGTTGACACCGAACAACCAGAAGATTTTTTTAATTAACCCTATTAACAGAAGCTTTTAAAAATATCTACATTTGCATTCCACACGCTCGACTAACAACTGAAGGATGAAAGCAGTCAGTCATGTCAAATCTGTAATAAAAAACTTACATGAAACATAGACTAAATTGACAAAGAGAGCTAAAGCCAGCTCTTTACTCCTGCCAATGGACAAGTTTCTAGGTCACTATATACCAACAGCAATAAGCATATTACTTAATATCATTTTATTTTAAAATAGATTGGTTATTTAGAGGCATAATTTACAAAGCGAGATAACCAAATAAGTGAGTTTTAATGAATAATGGCTTTTGGATTTCCTTAGAAAACATCTACAAGCATCACTGTCAAAGCTTGCATACTCCTTGTAGGCTTCAAGGCGAGAGTGCAGGCATAGCCCTGGACCACTGTATCTGGGTAGAGACCAGATTATATTCTCAAAGCATCATAGGTGAGCCTGGGTTGGAGGAAATACCCTTCATCTAAGTCACCTCCTCATGAAGAATCTAGGTCTTGGGGTATCACTTAATAGAATCATTTGTTAACTCTACAGATACAAAACCAACTGTCAAAGATACTGCTTGGATATTCTGAATAACTTTTCAAAGCTGTAAATTTGATGACAGAGTATCTAGCATCCTTCTTTGATGAGCAAACATGGGTAGTTAAGGTATACACCCTGAAATTAGCTTCTGCTAAGAGGAAGAACTGAATGTCAAGGTAAAGGGCATGACCAATTGAACTAGTGTGCAGGCCCCATACCTGTTGGATAGCAAGCTTATGTACAAGATTCTTCTGTTCCCAGTATCCTCATAAATCAGTTTGGAAGGCATTGAGAGCAGAGTAATTGCTATTTGTCTCTCTGTTGTTTGAGACATGTAGGATGTGGTTACAGACTCTAAAGTCCTTCATTGGGCAAGAGAATCCATCTCCCTGTTATGTGAGACATGAGGAGTGATTCATCTTTTCTGTAGGTAAGGAGTTTTTTTTTTTTTCTGGCTTGGCCTACATGGCTGGAGCTCATCTGGCTAACACAGTCAGAGGCAGTAGCAGCAGACTTCTGGTGGGTCTCATTTCCCATACATACTTACCCTGTAATGAGACTAACATGCATACAACTTACTCTGGTAGGATGGTGCTTCACCCAGTGGAACTTGTGCTACATCCAAGGGAGCCATTTGAGCCTGGGGGTTTCCTGCCATGCAAATTATTGTAAATTTAACCTATTTACTCAAGCAATCTTTATATACCTGATTTTGAATATTATTTTACATTAAACAAACTTTTTTCTTTGGTTTTCTGAGACAGGGTTTCTCTGTATAACAGTCCTGGCTATCCTGGAAGTCACTTTGTAGACCAGGCTGGTCTTGAACTCACTGAGATCTACCTGCCTCTGCCTCCCAAGTATTAGGATTAAAGGCATGCACCACCACTGCCTGGCACATTAAGCAAACTTTAAGTTTACTTTAAATTTGTTTAGACTTACTTGTTTCAGACTTGACTTTGGCAACATTTACAGAATATTATATGATGGGAAATAAGAGAAGACTCTATGATGGGAAATAAGAATTGGTCTTTCCCTCCAAGTTTGTCTCTGTAAATAAATTACATATGTTCTTGGCATGACTGACCATTAACTTGTATATCTTAATTATCTTGAATAGCTTACAATTAGTAAACAATTTTATGAGATTAAGATTTTATAATTTTATTCCTGTTAAGTTTGGGCCTTAAAATTTATGATTCTTGAATTAAAAAATACTTCAGTATTAAACTTTAAACCACCAATATAGTCCACAGAGAGACTGTCCATTTTCAGTGTACCTTTACAAAATGCCACTTTTTATATGACTCAGTTTATCCAAATAGCTAAAGCTGAACAGATAGCAAAAATATCATAGAATTTTGTATGATACAGTTTTAAAACAAACCATCTTAGAAGCCTGGTCTTCCTCTTACTCTCAAAAGGGAATACAATGAAAAGTAGAGGGATACCACATGATCACCTTGACTAAGAGCATAGTAAAGTCATGTGACATGCTTCCATCCTGATGAGGTCACGAGTCAAGATGGTGGCAAGCCACACGGTTGTTATTTACTCCAAGGTGTGCCTAGGTCATCAGCCAAAATGGTGGCAAACCACAAGGTACTCCAAGGTCAACCCATCAGGCATACACCCTTTTCCTAAACAAGAGTTGAATTCAAGTTACATACAAGCATGCTATAGCAAATTAAGATTACCTATGTATAGATTATTTTTAACTATCAACCCTTTCTGTTAGAAGTTTTAAGCTAACTTCTTGTTACAGATTTTATACTTCTATTAAATCACACTCAATGAACTTACAAATTCTAGAACACAGGAAGTTAACATTGAACAAAAGCTTTAAAGATAGTAAACAAAATCTAGAAAAAAAGGAGGTAGGATTTAGAGAGTTAAACACCATGCTATATGTAAGTTATGTGGAAAATAGTTTAATTTTTAGTTGTTCTCAAGCTCAAAGTATCTTTTCCTGATTTATTCACCTTCTCCCTATCACAAAGTCAGGTGGCCAGTCTGACCCAGGACATAGACTTAAGTGGAAACTTTTAAACAAACATATTTGGGTCTGGAGCAGATGGGCCAAATTCTAACTCCAGAGCCAACCTTCACAGTAGAGTAGAACAGCATGAAACAAGTTTTTCAATATGATCTGTACTCAAAAGACATTTGCATCTCTTTAAGATCTAGATGTCCATAACCAGTTTGTATGTGTCTGCAGGTGGGAGCAGACCACCAGAAATGCTCTTACTATTTAGCTACAGAAGATACAAGCAGAATTTTTCAGACCCAGGAGGCAAGAAGCACAGATAGGACAAAAGCATAATGTGAAAGAGTTCTATGTTATCTCAGGTAGGAACAGATACAAGTATGGAGGCCCAGCAGAAACAGGCAGGAATTCTGGCTCTGGGTATGTTTGCAGGCCAGAACCTTGAGAAAGATTTAAGTTAGCTGAGAGTTTTATGGGAAAAGAGGCTTTGGACTATGTTTCTATTATGCCCAGATCACGAGGACCCCCAAAAGACCACCACGGAGACTGAATCCCGCATGTAAAAGCAAAGAGCCTTTATTTTTAAGCTCCAGGGCTTTGTCTGTCTGTTCCATACAGCGGTGAGAGCAGAGAGCCCTGAGCTCAGGTGGGGTGGGTTTGTATCATAGCAGAGGTTGGGGTGAAGAGATTTCCAGGGCTCAGGACCCTGATTGGCTGACATCTGTCTAGAGGTATCTGTAAAGCAAAAATAGGTGTGTGCTAGACTCAGAGACATCTGACCACCTTATCTAATGGTTGGAATGTTAGTTACTTCCCCATCCCTGGGTGGATCCTTGGGTGGTGTCAGCTTATGGCTTTTCCTGGATCTGGGTGTTGCCTGCCAGTAAGCCTGTCACAGAAGCTGTGTCTGGGCCCCTAAGCCTGTCATGGTGATTGTGTGGTCAAGCTTTTTGGGAGCACCTCCATATTTCCATTCTGTCTTAGGGAATTATTTAAATTAGTCTACATATTAAAAAGTCAAAAGTTCTGAATTTGGGCCAGCAGTAGCCATTTCAATTATGGAGATCCAGTGAATCCCAGACCTAAGATCACAGGGCAAGTAGAAGTTTCTCAGAGTTTTGGGCTATGGGCCAGTGGAGAATTCCAGGAATTCTTGGCCAATCTTAGCCAGTGGAAAGCTCTTGGAATCTTTGATGGAGAAAGTATCTCAGAAAAATTGGAATGGATGAGGGACAAAGGCGAAAAATAGAGGTCAATATCCAGTTGCTTAGAGCATCCTCTTGAAATGACCATATGCACCCAGGAAGTGATGGGGCACCCCCAACTGTTACAATTCCAGGGTTAAGCTGTCATAGGGCCAGTGGAAGGTTCTCAGAGCCTTTGGTTGATCAAGTGGGTTTTGCAGCCAGTAGAAGGTCTCCAGTGCCTTTGACCAAGTGGGTCTTAAAGAAGAAAGTTCCAGTGAGTTCCCAGACCTAACTAGGGGGCCTCTCAGTTAGGTTCAGTGGATTGCCTTGTCCCTTTGTTTTGCTGTATTGCATGTATGTTCTGGTCAAATGCAGGGTGGCCTCCCACCTAAGTCAGACTGTTTCAGGAGGAGACAGTAAGGTAAGAGAGAAAGGGTAGAGACAGAATGAAAACAAAAGGCTGCTTACAAAAATGGGTGGCCTTGCCACGACCTCAGGTTTTAGAGTAAAGGCTTGGAGCTGCCTACTAGGGGTGGGTGTTTTAGATGCCTTCCCGGGTTTTGGCACCATAATGTTAGATTATTTAAGGCAGCTGTAAAGAGACAGAAGGCAGAAAGAGAGGCTTGGTCTTGCCTTAGGTGGGAGCATGTCTATTCACTGTGAAGGGGCATTTTTCTCACCCACGTGTCAGTATGGCCAAAATACCTACAGAAGAAGATAGGCTATGGTCCCTTATAGGGGTGGACCTGACTTTTGTAGTCTGCAAGGGAAGCTGAGACGTGTAATCTTTCATCAGGAAAATATTAGTATATTCTTTTTGTTTGGTTTTTTTTTTTTTTTTTGGTTTTTGAGACAGGATTTCTCTGTGTAGCTTTGGAGCCTGTCCTGGAACTCACTTTGTAGACCAGGCTGGCCTTGAACTCGCAGAGATCCACCCGGCTCTGCCTCCTGAGTGCTGGGATTAAAGGCGTGCGCCACCAGCGCCGACTGTATTAGTATATTCTTAAGAAAAGATCTCAGGTATTCTAGGCTGGCCTCAAACTTTCTATGTAGCTGAGGATGACTTTGGACTTATTTTTTTCAAAGATTAGTTAATTAGGTATTGAGGCTGTAACTAAGTGGGTAGAGTGTTTGCCTAGCATGCAGAAAGCCCTGGTTCCATTCCTAACACTACATAAACTATGGTGGTGCACGCCTGTTTTCTGATCACAATAGTAGTTTTTAAAAGTTAAAAAGCAATGCTAGATGGGAAGCAGGGCATGATGATGTGGGCCTGTGACCCACCTAGGAGATGTAGGCAGAAGGATCAGGAGTTCAAAGTCATCCTCAGCTACATAGTTCAAGGCAGGCCTGGGATACATGAAAACCTATCTCAAAAAATTAAGTTATGTATTAATTGTGTGTGCTGGTATTGCTAGGGACATAAGCATTCCCTTTTGTTGGTTCTTAGTTTCATTAATAAAAGAATTTAGAAGTGGACTTCAAAGGAATCCCCAGGACAATTTTATTAGAGTTTGAAAGAAAATCAACAAAGAATGCAAGCTGTCAATCTCAGTAATTCAGAATAGGGAGATGGATCTTCCCTCTCCTTAGCATGTTTCAGGGTGAATCAGATTTCCTGGGGGTGCTGGGTGGGTAGGCACTACCAGCAAAGTGGTTTACAAATCTAGCTGGATTAACTCAAAAGCAAAAGACAATGATATGCAATGTTTTGGGTAGTTTAGAACGTCAGGTCTCCACCCAAGCTAGAAGTAGAGCCAGGATTCCATTCATTTTACCTGGAGAAAGTAGATTTGCCTTAATAGACTCTAACAAAGTACCTCCATTTTTTTCAGATGATGGTTTAAATTCTATGGCTGAACAAAGCTGATATTTACCTTTCTAGTGTTACCAGTGAAATGTGAGGGGGGATGCAAAGCCTCAATGACCTCTAAAGCTACAGTAATATTGGCTCCCATGCCACAGTCTGAGGACAACTTTCCCGAGTTGTTTTTTGCCTCTCACTTGATTGGGGGAGAGTATCTCTTGTTCCTTCTGTGGCTCAACATATTCCAGGTGTATAAACTGATGATATGAGCACTCCATGGTGTGGTTAAGGGGGAATTTTTTATTGTAGACATGAAAGAAAGAACTACTCGAGGCATCTGGAAGAGTCCAGAGCCAAGAGAGAAAGTAGTTGACTGAGCATGACCAGCTGACTGGATCTAGCCTGGAGAGAAGCAGGAGGAGACTAAAGAGATAAAGAGAGGGACATAGAGAAAGGGAGCACAGAGGAGAACAGAAGGAGGAAGAAGAAGAAGAAGAAGAAGAAGAAGAAGAAGAAGAAGAAGAAGAAGAAGAAGAAGAAGAAGAAGAAGAAAGAGAGAGAGAGAGAGAGAGAGAGAGAGAGAGAGAGAGAGAGAGAGAGAGAGAACGAACGAGAGGAGAGAGCACCCAAAATAGCAGTGAAAATGAGTAGCTGGGGTGTAGGGAAGCCTGTGAACTGGGGAAGTTTAGGGTAGAGGATGAGGTAAGAAAAACTAGGATGCTAGCATGGATTTTGGAACATGTAACAGGTACATGTGATACTTAGGGATGGAGACCAACATATGCTTTGTTATGCTAGTAGGCACAACAGATATCCATTTGTCCCCTCTGCTTTTTGGAATTTGGAAAAATGGAGGTTCCTTTGGACCTGACACTAGGCTAATGTATATCCCAAAGACGGGAGGAGAAAGACCATTGACCCAAATCATCATGGCCAAATTAATTAAAGCAAGCTTTTTTTTTTAAATTCATGTACACGGGCTGCCTCCCCCTAAGGCGGAGTTCCAGAGATCAGCATTGGATGTAAGGAAGACAAGGCTTTTATAGCTCAGGGGCAGGGGTTTTCCAAATGGGAGATTTGGAGGGCAAAATAGGTGGGGTTACAGAAGTAGAATATAAGCATAACAAGTTAGTCCTAATGACCTCCTGAAACAAAGACACATTTGCAAGGTAGGCATAACAAAGTAGTCATAATCATAACAAGGTAGTCAGTCATAGGTGGTCATATAACCTTTTGGAACAAAAGTAGGGTTTCAAGATGGTTATACACAACTTTTTGAAACAAAGACATGACTGCCATTCATGGAACAGGCAGTAAAGAACAATTTATGTTTAAGGTTACAGGTGGGGTACAACCCAATCCTTGAGAAACAGAGGTTTAATCACAAACAAGAATGAGCCCAGCTTGTCTTTACTATGAGATGGCTCTTAAGCCTGAGATTGAGGCAGGCTGGTTCTTCATTAGCTCATCCACAAGCTTCTGGCTGGTCTTTCTATCTCTGCCTTCCATCTTACCATACAAGAACTAGGATTACAGATGTGATCCATCACATTTGGCTTTTTATGTGAGTTCTAGGGATTGAATTCAGATCATTAGGCTTGTATGGTAAGTGCTTTTACCCATTGAGGCATCACCCCTTCACCCAACCTTGAACTTCCTCCTGCCTCCATCTCACAAGTACTAGAATTACAGGTAAGTATCCCCACAACCTCTTTTCTGACTTTATTATAGAACCCAGGACTTCCTTCGTGCTAGACAAGCACCAACTGAACCGCATCGCATCTCCAACACCAATCAGTTGTTTAAAAGCTAATTAACCTCTTGCTAGCATAATGTAGTTTGGCTATTTTCTTTCTCCTCACTTCTTGGAATGTCAGATTTTCCCAGGTTTTAGCTTAGGGATGTAAAACTTTCCTGTCAGTGACTGCATTTGAAGTTGGTCTCTTGAGACCTCTTATGGTAGCTCAGTCCAAATCAATGGACTCCCATGTATTTTATTTAATAAACTTCAGGTGAGAAAACACTGAGAACAGTATATTTAGATGGTAGCATGAGAAACTAGGAGAAGATGCAGAAGTTCTTTTTGTAGAGTTCTAGAAATCTACAACCTCTAGAGATCCAGGGTAAATGTTTTATGAGCAGTAGTAGTGACCTTTCAGATACTTGTTTACATACTAGCTCAGTAAGAAAAGAGGCATAGTGAGTTATGGGTATAGGCCAGTTGTCAAGTGTTTGCTGAGCATGCACAAAGCCCTGGCTTCTTCTATTGCTAGCCTTGTAAATAAACAAAGAAAGAAAACAAAAACAGCAACAAAATGATACAAACAGGATGTCCTTATGTATCTGCAATTATATGTCTTTATAAATTGTATGCTTCTATTACTTAGTTAATATATTACAAGATCTGATAAAAGGTTGCTTTTAGGGGGACGGGTTGGGAAAAAGATTTGAAATAAGCCAATAAATTTTAAGCTTTGTAAAGCTGTGTAAAGTGAAGAAATGAAAGTTACCTTATTTTTTTAATATCACTGAGAAGTATTTTAGTGGTTTATTTCCATAGCCTTGATGTTTAGTTTTTAAAATGTATTTCAAATTGTGGTGACTTCATGCTACCATTAGCCAAGTTCTAAGGGAGAAATACATTTTTGTGGTTAAATTAGTGGTTGGCAGTAATGGATATTAAACCATTTTACCATCTTAATTTTTTTGTGTGTATGTGTCTGGTTTCTCCTTCATGTGTTTCCAACTGTAAACCACAGTGATCTTTTAGTGGATTATAGTATTAATAATTAATATTTTAAAAATAAAGTGAAAGATCAAATGTTATAGTACATTCCTAGTGAGTATTGCTTGAAGAGCTCTTATTTCAGTTACAGGCCTTTATCTCGGTATATATTTACATATTAAATTATATCATGAGACGTGTCGTACATTGTTATCAAGTCTCCATACTTAAGCCTAATGTATCATGCAAACCTTCAACCTAAGCTGAACTTACAACCTCTTGATATATGCCCACCCCTTTGCCTTGCTAAACTCCTGCACCTGTGATATATGATTGCCCTTTTGCCTTACAAAAATGTGTCTTCCCAGATACTTTGATGACTGTCCTTCCACATGATGGATTCTTGCTCTTATTTACTCCACAGGCAGCCTTGAGCCCTGAGTCCCCCACTCTTCTGTCCAGGTGCTTCTATTACACTTATCTACCCACAGGCAGCCTTAAACCCTGAGTCTCTAGCTCTTCTGTCCAGGTGCTAACAGCCAATCATGACTTTCCCCAAAATGCACTCCCTTAGAGTCCTTCTCTGATTATGTTTTTCTATGGAATCCCTTCTGTCTGTCTACAACTCCCAAATATTTACTCCAATACTCTCTTTGGTGTTTTTTGGTAAATAAATTAGGAAAAGATAAGAGGTGGTACAAAGAGAGGTACTAATATGAATTGTCTTTCAGGTGAGAGCTTTTACTAGGGGAATTCTTTTTCTGTGCACTTTCTTTTTTACATTTATTTAGTGTGCATGCCTGTTTGTGTGTGTTTATGCTCCTGGGAGTTGGTTCTCTCCTTCAACCATATTGGGTCTGGTGGTCAAACTCAATTTTAATGACATGTGCCTTTACCCCCTGAACCATCTCACTGGACCTATTAGGGTTGCTATGAACACTTCATACATAATGGTGGGGTTCTGAAACAACAGAGCTCAGTCCCCCCACCAGAAAAAGCAAGGTTCCCTCTCTCAAAGGGGAGTCTTGAGGAAAGGGGAGATCTTGGGCTACCACGTTGCAGGTGTGTTTCATAAATCACTACTACTACAGTCAGGTTGCCTCTGAGTGTTGGGTGGCAGGGGAAAGGGTGTAGCCCTTTGTGACTGCAGGGTCATAGCAGTCAGTTCCTTGCAGCAGGTTGGAGAGTAGAAAGGCTGCATGGGATGTAGTCAGATCTGTAAGGCCAGTGGTTCTCAACCTTCCTATTGTTGCAATCTTTTAACACAGTTCCTCATGTTGTGGTGACCGACCCCCAACCATAAAATTATTTTGTTGTTACTTCTTAACTATAATTTTGCTACTGTTATGGATCATAATATAAATATCTGTGTTTTCCGATGGTCTTAGATGACTCTCATGAAAGGGTCATTCGATCCCCAAAGGGTTGTGTAACCCACAGGTTGAGAATTGCTAAGAACTATGTTAAGTAGTCCATACTGCCTGTGATGCAGGAAACACCAGGAATTGAATGCTTAAGCTGTTTTGTATAGAGTGTCAGCAATCAGAGAAGAGAGTGGATTAGATTCTAATGACCTGTCTATTATCTTCAGCCTGCTGATGTATGGGAAAGAGAAACAAAGGCAGTCAATCATTTGGAAGTTTAGTCTCTCCTTTCTGGTCAGCTGGTTAGTCTTGACCAGAGATTTGTTGTGCTGGTGATTTTCTCCTTATCATTGACCCTCTCTCTGTATAGCAGGAGGAAGGTTCACTGAGGCCATCATTTGGATGACAGCTAAAGAGAAGCAGTGTATGTGGAGACTTCTTCCTACAGAATGAATGATGAGCAAATGTATTCTCATAATATACAATAGGCAATGCCCCTGTCAATAGTATCTGGGTTTGAGATATGCTCTTATGTAGCTTAGGCTGACACTTGGGTTTGAGACATGCTCTTACGTAGCTCAGGTTGACCTCAAACTTTCTACGTATCTGGCACGACCTTGAACTCTTTATTCTCCTGCTTCCCTGCTACAAGTGCTGAGATTTGAGGCATTATGCAGCATTCCTAGCTTCCATTACTTTCTTTTGTTTATTTATCCTTTTCACTGAATTTATTGCCATTTATCACCTTCACCACATATTCTAAACTTATCTTTTTTTGAGACACAGTATCAATATGTAGCACAGGCTGGCCTCAAATTACAGACATCTGCCTGCCTTCGCCTCTTAATTAAAGGTGTGTACCATCACGATTGGCCTAATCTCCTTAAATCCTTTTTGATCCCCAACTTAGCTCCCTAGTTCTTGTGATTCTCATAGAATAAATTCACATGAAATACACAGAGCAGGGTGGAGAAAATAGAGGTTATTACAGAGAAAATTGAGATACCCTCAAGAGAAGAGAGTGAGAATGGCTAAAGGGGCCACTGGCAAGGAAAACACTCATGGGATGAGAGTGGACAATGGCTAGATAGACTATTGTGGCAGAAAACACTCTTAAGGAGTGACAGTGGATAAAGGGCAGAAAGACCATTGCATCAACCCCAAGGTTTAAGTAGGTTTTATACTTCTTATTATGTGTTTCTAGGACAGAGAGCTTCCTCGGCAGTGTTTTCCATCCAGATTACTGAAGCTTTTTGGAACACACTCATGCTCATTTGTCTAAATATTATCTTTCCCAGCATAGCAGCAGGGCTGAATAGGTGAACTGGAGAATAAAAAGCCCACAGAACCCAAGATGTTTCCTCTATGGCCCTTACAGGAAAAGTACCTTAGCCACAGTGCTAAGAGAAACTTACGCAAATTCTTTGGGCATTGATTTTAACATTAGTAAAATGAGTTAAATGGAGTTAATAGTACCTTAGATCCTCCACAGAGATCTCATTTGGACTCTCTAGAGCAGTGGTTCTCAACCTGTTGGTTTTGACCCCCTTGGGGGGCACATATCAGATATTTACATTATGATTCATAACAGTAGCAAAATTACCATTATGAAGTAGCAATGAAAATAATTTTATGGTTGGGGGTCACCACATGAGGAACTGTATTAAAGGGTCGTAGCATTAGGAAGGTTGAGAATCACTGCCCTAGAGTCTCAGACACTGTGTCTATAATCAAATTCAAGATGATACCAGCATAAGGTTATATTCACTTTTCAGAAAAAATGATTTGGAGAAATTATGTTCTTATTAAATGGACCTAAAGATTTTACCACATAGATGTCAAAGACACAAGGCATTCCAGATTGAGTGTATTTCTGTGGTTTGGTATTTAAGCACTTGGAGTATCTTCTGCCTGTGGTCCTCAGGGGCCTTGCTAGTTGTAAAGCAGCTCCGAGGACTCTAATAAATGGCTTCTTTTACAACTTATAATGCTTTATGTGTGGGCAGGCATATTGAGGGAAAAGTAATGTTAATATGTCTTTAAAGTCCTACATGAATTTTGTTGACTTACTGGGCCAGATAAGAAAAATATTAGTTAATATCCAGAGAAAAATTAGCTCGTGGTAGAAAAATCTCTATTAAATGACAATCAATGATCCGGTGTTGATTGGTTTTCTTATTTTGATTTTCTGTTAGAAATGTTAATGTGAATAAAATCCTCACGATTAGATCTGCAAAAATTTTGTTCAGTTTATAAAATTTGTATTGGCTATTTTTTCTGTACTTGTCATTTTCTTCCATATTACTATTGACCGACCTTGCATCACAGGTCACAGATTATGATTATTCCCATTAAGTCATGTAGTCAAGGGTTGTTCAGGAACTGCATGAAAAGAGGTAAAATACATTAAAATTTTATGTGGGGTTAAATACTAAGTTATAAGTCAGGTACCCTGTTGTCTTAGTTACTTTTCTATTGCTGTAGCAAAATACAATGACCAAGGCAACTCAGAAAAGAATGTATTTAATCAGGTTTATGGTTTCAGAGGGCTAGAGCCCATGATGGTGGAACAAAGGCATGGTGGCAGGAAGAACTGAGAGCTCGAGTCTTGATCCACCGCAGGAGGGCTGCGGGGGAGGGGGGGAGTGGAATGAGGCCAATGTTGCCTTGTGACAAAATAGTCTCTGCGTGCTAGAGGCTAGATTTCTAGTACATGCCCTCCCTGCTCTGACCATCTCTGATGCAATCAGGACACGAGGTTTCTGCCCACAGTCAAAGAGGTCCCGGTGGATAAATTCAGTGCCAGTTTAACCCATTGCTAGTTCAATACCCCGCTCACAATCAAACTCACAGGTACTTTCCTTTACATGTGGAATGGTAGAAAGATGGGCCTATGAAATGTGAACATTCTTTGCAAACCATGTGTGTTCCAGTCAGGGTTCTTCAGAGAAATGGAATTCATGAATGAAAATGTATCACAGAGGGAATTTACTAGAGTGACTTACGTGATTCTGACTGTGGAGTCCAACAGTGACCATCTGAATCCTGGAGGGATTGTGAACATCGTAGCTGCTCAGTACACAAGGTTGGGTACCTCAGCAGTCCCAATCTGGTGATGAAGGCCTGAGCATTCCTGGATAGCTCTAAGTCTTCAGTCCATATTGGAAGCCCAAAGAAGCTGGGTTCTGTTGTTAGCAAAGGATGGCAGCAGTAGCAGCAATGAGGTAGATGTACTCACCAGCAGAGAGAGAAGGAAGGCAGGCAAAAAGCAACATCCTTTCCTTTGGACTTCCTTATATCTGGCCTACTGCCAGAAGGTGCCACCCACTCTTAACCCCTCAGTTAATTCTTCTAGGACACACTCCTATAGACCTGCCCAGTAGTTGAGGCCATATCCAACCAAATTGTCAACTAATATTAACCATCACTGTTCCCTGGTGACCCGAGAGTAGCAAAAATAGAATCTTAGATTTACAATGGGTGACTCTTTGTCTGGAGCAGAAACTCTCTTGACATGTAAGATGGGTCTGATATATGAAATAAGGGAATTGGATCACATTATTTTTGAAGTATTTTTTGTTTCCATTTATTTAATTTTATTATTATGTAGGTGTTTTGTCTGCATATATGTCGGTGTACCACTTGCCTGCCTAGTGCCTACGGAGCTAGAAGAAAGCACTGGATTCCCTAGACCTAGAGTTTCATACAGTTTGTGAGCATGATTGTGGAGGGAATCAAACCGGGGTCCTCAGGAAGAGAAGCCAGTGCTCTTAACTGCTGAGGCAACTTTCCAGCCCCATATCTTTGATGTTTCATTCCGTTCTCACTTTCCATGGTTTTAGACTTCTATGTGACTCTCAGATGATAATCAACTTATGCAAGGCTCATGCTCTAGAGATTTCATGGTTGCAGATGCTGTCATGGCAGTGTCTACTTCTGTCCCCCTGGCACTCACCATCTCTTCTGGCTTCACTGCAAGCATGCATGACTGGGCCAGAGCCCTTCATCTGTTTCCAAGACATGCTTGGCTGGAAATGCAGGGGAGTCCAAATCCCTGAGCACAACATTTAAACAATACCACAACGTGAGTCGAAGAATGATACACAGTATGCTGTCCTTTGGGAGACACTTCTCTAGCTGCTTCTCACCCACCCACAGCAATAACTTGTTTGTTTCTACAGTCTGTTGGCTCTCTTTTCTTCCTCCCCTCATGTCAGCTTGTAAATCACCCATTTGTACTCACATCTCTATCTCAGGCTTATACCCACGAAGTGCAATTGAAGACCCGGCTCTAGCAAATTCTCTCCAGATTCATCTAGTAGGGTTTACATTAATTCCCAGGGGCCAGTTTCTAAGGAACAGGTTTTATATGTCCTTAGGAGGGTTACCAGATTTAACAATAACAATAAAGGACTCTAGCTAAGTCCTTCATTGTTTAGTGTATCTTCTGGTACTGGGATCTTGTTCTGGTTTCCCCTAAGTTTCTTTGCCAAGCACCCACAGCTGTGCCCTGTCTGTGTGATCTCAGGTGAGACACACAGGTACATAGGTGTAGTGTAGAGTTTATTCTAGAGCAAAGTGGGTAAGAGTGGGCACTGGAACCACTGCAGAAGAAAACACTTTCATGTGGGCGAGAATGAACAGTGACCAGAAGGACCACTCTATAGGACACACTCTTGAGGCATGAGGGTGGGCAGTGGCCAAAGAGATTGTTGTGGAAAAAACATTCTCAAGGGGGAGAAAGGACAATGTCCAAAAGGACCATTGTCCAAACCTACATTTTTAAATAGGCTTTATGTTTTTTCTTAAAATCTTTCAAAGAAATAGCTTTTCTGATGGTTGTTTTCTTCCTGTTTATGTGACTGAAGGCCCATTTGGATTAACTTCTTTGTGTGTGTGTGTGTGTGTGTGTGTGTGTGTGTGTGTGTGTGTGTGTGT
>CABHPR010140910.1:0-50331 GCA_902168415.1 Peromyscus melanophrys | reverse complement strand
TGTGTGTGTGTGTGTGTGTGTGTGTGTGTGTGTGTGTGTGTGTGTGTTGTCTGCATATCTGTCTGTGTACCACATGCATGCAGCATTCATGAAGGCCAGAAGACAGCATCATATCCCTGAAACTGGAATTACAGACAGTTGTGAGGCACTAGGTTGGTACTGGGAATTAAATCCTGGTCCTCTGGAAGAGCAATCACTGAGCCATCTCTTCAGACCTCATTTGGAATATCTCTTAAGGGAGGAGACAAAAGTCATGTAATAGAGTAAATGAAAAAGAATTAATGGGCTCTGTCTCATGGCAACCGGGGCAGGGGAATAGTACCTGCCTATGCTCCCCTCTGCCCCTTAATGCTGGAGGCAGGTGAGAGAGATGGCCCTGTGGTCATAAGAGTGGGAGAGTCATTCCTGACCCACACCAACTGCAACACTCTGGAGAGCAGGACCTGCACCTCACCAGAGCAGCACAATAGAGCCAACACTATTAGTGCAGGTGTGGGTGAGCCAGCTAGAAATCATGAGCATGGGAGAGTTGTCCCCATTTCCCATCTGGCAGACCAACCCTACAACTCTCAAGGCCCAGACCCAGGGTTGTGACTTTGCCTGCCCCAACATCCACCCCATCTATGATCTACTGGAGCATGTGAAGGGACCTGACCCACAAACTCAAAGCTGCAGGATCTTCACAACACAGGGCAGCAGAGAGATATCCATGAAGAGTCCTAGTGAGGGCCTAGCACCGATAGTGTAGTGGAGACCAGGGGTCTCGAACAAGACCAATGACTCTTTGCAATGAACACTTGCAAGTAGAGATGTATGGACAAAGTGGGTATACGGCATGATTTGTTGGGTCACACTGCAGCTTCCATGACGAGATTTTTTTTATTCTTTCCTTTTTTATTTTCTTCCTTTTTTTTTGAGTTTTGTTTTATTGGGGAGGCTGCAGGGGCAGAGGGAGGGTGCAAAGGGTCGGGGAATGAATGTGATCAAGATACATGATGTGAAAAACACAGAGAATAATTTTAAAAAAATGAAAAAAAAAAGAATTAATGGGCTAGAAAGGTGGCTCAGTTTGTAAAATGTTGTCTGTCCAAGAAGACCTCAGTTCAAGTCCTTAGAACCCACATAGTATCCAGGGATGGGTTAAAAGGCTGGACAGATGGCTTAGTGGGTAAATCTCTTGCTGTGCAAGCATGAGGTTTGGAGTTCAACCTTCTGTATCCCATGTAAAAGCTGAGGATCGTAGCACATGATTGTAATTCATTCTTCCTACCATGAGGTTGGAAGCAGTGACAGGAAACTCCTTGGAAGCTTTGTAGGTCAGGTAGCCTGGTATAAGCAGCTGAAAAACAAGAGACTCTGTGTCAAACAAGGTGCCAGGTGAGGACCAACACCCGTCCTTGTTGTGGTGGTTTGAATGAGAGTGGCCCCACCATAGGCTCACATGTTTGAATACTTAGTCCCTTGTTAGTGGAACTGTTTGGGAAGGATTAGGAAGTGTGGCCTTGTTTGAGGAAGTGTGTCACTGGATATGGGCTTTGAGGCCTTACAAGCCCGTGCCAGGTCCAGTCTTTCTGCCTGCTGTTTGCGGAAAAGAATGTAAACCTCTTAGCTACTGCTCCAGCACCATGCCTGTCTGCTTCTTGCCATGATAATCAAGTACTAACTCTATATAACTGTAAGCAAGTCCCCGATTAAATGCTTTTTCTTATGAGAGTTACCTTGGTCATGATTTCTTTTCACAACAATAGAACAGTAATGGAGATAGTTGTCTTCTGACCTTTACATGTATTCTGTGGTACTCAGGTATCTGCACTCACACACAAGGACACATATATTTACACTTATACACACATTGAATGCACACACAGACAAGATAAAAAGTAGAATTAAAAAATAGAAAAATGAAAATAATTCTATAAAAATAACTATGTATTAGGAAGCAGAAATAGCCTTCCCTTAATAGGCCTCAACAAAGCCCTGATATGTGCACCTTTCTTTGGTGTGATCTGTAGCTATCTTTTGCAAGTAGACACACACACACACATATCCACCCCACCCACCCTAACCCACTGCAGCATAAATGTCATGTGTGCCAGGTTGACATGGGGCTTGCCAAAAATAACCTTGAACTGCTGGTCCTCCAGCCTCTACCTCTCAAGTGCTAGGATAATAAGCATGCATAGATACACCTGGGGTCATTCCATGTTCCCAGGGTATTTTAGTTAGGGCTTGTATTGCTGTGAAGAGATACCATGACCACAGCAACTCTTATAAAGGAAAACACTTAACTGAGGTGGCAGCTTACAGTTCAGAGGTTCAGTCCATTATCATCATAGCAAGAAGCATGGCAGCATGCAGGCAGATGTGCTGCTGGAAGAGTAGCTGAGAGTCCTACATCTTGCACTCAACAGGAAGTCGACTGAGACACTGAGCGGTATCCTGAGCATAGGAAACCTCCAAGCCTGCCCCCACAGTGACACACTTCCTCTAATAAGGCCATACCCACTCCAACAAAACCACAGCTCCTAATAGTGCCAGTCCATATGAGATTATGGGGGCCAATTACATCCAAACTACCACACAGGCTTCCATCATGCTAGGCAGGTACTCTACCAATTGAGCTACGTCCCCAGCCCTAGTGTTTTAAATTTTAAGGACAGGCAATTGTGATCCTTTTGGCCTTTTTCTTGGTGTTTTAAATTGTAAGCAGTGGTAGCTAGGACATTTCCTGCTTCCTTATTTCCTTACCAAGAGTGTGTATGTAAACAGGAACACAGGAGGTGGAAGCCTGAAGCTAATTATGAAGGAGGTGTACATCAGTGATCCTCAAGCTACTAGTTTCTAAGTAACTTCTCAACATGCCCTATCCCAATATTGTGTGAGGTATACTAAAAATTCATTACTTGAGTTTAAAGTGTAATGGAGAGGACATGTTGGTACCCCCATGTTTTCCTAATACTACAGAGGCTGAGGCAGGAGGATTGAGAGGTTGAGTCCAGCCTGGGCTATATAGTGGGGTCCTATTTCATGATAAAATAAGAAATATCAAAACAAAACCAAATACAATGAGAGTCTGGCATTTCATTTGTTATTTTTTAATTCCAACTTCTTTTGAGAACAGTGGGCATTGCAGTGTGGCTGAATTCCACAGTGGGGGAAATGGAGGATGAGCTGGGATTGGCTTAGAAGGTGCAGTGGGCAAAGCAAATCATTTCTAAACAACAGAGTCCTGAGAAGCAAACAGTAGTTACTAGAAAAATGGCCCAGTGGTTAAGAGCCTCTTCCAGAGGACCAGGGTTCCAGAACCTACATGGTAGCTCACCACCAAGCTCCAGTCCCAGCAGATTCCACACCGTCCTCTGACTTCTGACCAAGCATGCACATGGTGCACATACATACATGAAGGCAAAACATCCATAAACTTGAAACAAAGAAACCCAAAGAAACCAATAGCAGAGCAGCAATGTAGCTTAGTCCATAGAATGCTTACCTACTATGTGTAACACCCTGCACCTCACATAACCAGGTATGGTAGTGAATATCTGGAATCTCAATATTTGCAAGGAATAGAGGCAGGATTATAAGAAGTTTGAGATCCTTGTATGCTTCTTAGTAAGTTCAAAACATGCCTGGGCTACATGTAACCCTGTACAAAACCAAAAAAAGAATAAATGATAGATGAGTTGGAAGATAAGGAAGTGTCATATTGTGGTTCAGTGGGTACCCACTGATATTTCCAGGTTATTATATCTCTGAACAAGGTTTGGACAGAGGCATGTAAATAGTTAGAAGAAAAGATAGTTTATGAAGAGACAAAGGCGTTTATGGGGGTGAATGGGAGAGCTGGAGAAAGGCCAAAGACTCAATGGAGCCAGTGTCCAGTAGATTTGGAAATTTGTTCAGTGGGTACTTCTGTTACATGTTCACTATGGTGGGTAAGAGTTTCCATTCTGATTTCTTCTCTGTGTTCATTTTGACCTCACTGTTCAGCCACATCAATTCCAAGAGATCAATCAGGGAGGCAAATGTCAGGTGTGCCCAAGCTATACACAGCTCTAAGAAGCACATGGGGAGGGAGATGCTGCAGTTATGAACTTTGAACAGGCATCATTCACTTCTCTAGCCTTATTGTCTAGTACTGTGCCTGATTTGTTTTTGGTTTCCAGTAAACATCAAGTGAACCACAGGAAGGGAAGAATGATGGAGACACAAAATTATGTCATGCAGGTTTTATGGAAAATGGTGTCCCCTGAAAACTCATAGGGCCTTTCTGAGCAATAACTTGCATCTGAATACAGATGCATAGAAAGTATGACTCGGTATATGAATTTTAAACAATGAGTTTTCCTAATACTGTCTTCATTTTTCATTGCAGGTACAATAGAACTTAAATCTTTTTTTAGCTAAATGGGCTTTTGAATGCCACTTGTACGTTCAAAGCTAATTTATTTAATAGCCAACTTATCTGAACCTTGAACAAAAAAAAATTCTGAAGCATTTAGATAGAAAGTTTAGTCGAAAAATTTCCTGTTCAATTTCAGAAGACTATAATCAATTTTGTATTTTTAATGGCATGTTCTTTTCTGTCTCCCAGAAGCGGAAAAGGGATAACATCTCATCCTATGTTCATTAATTCTAACTGTAACTTCAGAGTTGAAAAGATTGGTTTTATTCTCAGCAAGTTAGGTGGTATTTTCCTTACTCTTTTAAAGTGAAAATAAAGGGACATTGAAAGCAAATGACCGTATGTAGATACAACCACAGTGTTTACAATCCCCAACTTTTTCTAATGCCAGATTTTATTGTTAACAGAGAAAAATGTCTTTACAAAACTTCAATAATACTGCTCCCTAAACTGGTAGTTTCAATTTAAGATTATTTATTGTACAGATGTCATTAAAGTCCACACATTTATTTGGGTTAATACCATCTGTTAACCACTTGAAAGGGTGACGACAATAGGTATCAGGGCAGGCTCTTATTATTCAGTCCAAATCTTGTGATATATACACAAACACATACATATTTCATTCAGTTCTCCAGTAAGTATATGATTGCTAAACTGAATAAAACACAAAAGTGCACAAAAAAGTAAAACAATATGGCTTGGTGAGGCTGTCAAGAAATTTGCAGCCACAATGGTGAGCAGTTTGATGATTCCTCAAAATATCAATCATTAAAATTCCTAGAAACAGTATTTCTGCATGTAGGTATATGCTTAAAAGCAGCCTCACTATTGCACACTTTAAATCTTTTCCTTTAAATTCAGTTTTCAATTCTTTGGATTATTTAAGAATGCTTCTCCCCTAAGATGAGAGATTTAGGCTTTTGCCACTTGTACGCAGCCAGGGTTGGAGGGTTCTTGATATGAGCAAATATTGGGGTTCAGTGGACACCCACCAAGATTTATAGGTTCTTGTGTTGCCAAACAAAGAATTGGACAGATATATGAATGGCAGTAGAAGCAGGGGCAACTTATTAGAAAAAGCTACATTTCAAAGGAAGAAGCCAATTGTTCAGAAGAAAAGCATTTTTGAATGTGGTCTCTCTGTGTTACATGGAGAGGGCAGGACTTCCTTATTTTTCTCTTTGCCAGTGGTTTCTTTTTCATATGCTAATTTTGTAGCCTTTTTGTAAGGCTTCTGGCTCTCATTCTCTGCTCTCTTGCCTCAGTTCTGATCCTTGTGTCAAGGCAAGAAAGAAAATGGACTGGAATAAGAAATAGCAATGTAGATTTCATTTGGACTTGACTGGATGACTCGTGTCAAAGACAAGTGAGCTTCTCAAAATTACAGACACGGGGTTACTATAGTGATGAACAGTCATAAATCAAATTAAAAGAATTGCATCTGACAGTATCATCATGAAATATGAAATACTGCCAGTGGTGGTGGCGCACGCCTTTAATCCCAGCACTTGGGAGGCAGAGGCAGGAGGATCTCTGTGAGTTTGAGGCCAGCCTGGTCTAAAGAGTAAGTTCCAGGACAGTCAAGGCTACACAGTGAGACCCTTTCTTGAAGAACAAAACAAGACAAAAGAAATCTGAAATACTTAGGGATCAATTTAACATATGATGTACCACATCTCTACATTGAACCCTACAAAATATTATTGAGGGAAACTAAAGACCTGCGCACACAAACAGATATACTACACATACTCTACCCATGAATAAGAAGGTTCTCTATTGTTTAGATGTCAGTTACTCTTAATTGGTTACAGACTCAGCACAATCCCAGTTATAATCCATCAGTCTCTTTTACAGAAATTAATAAGCTAATTGTAAACTTCATATGGAAATATAAAGCATGGTAATAGTCAAAACAAACTTTAAGATAACAACTAATTTTTAGGATATAGTTACCAGGTATTTCATTACTCTGGTAGCCTCCATCTGGGTGCTATTGAAGCCCATTAAGGGAAAGTTGTTGCTACCCACAGTATAAGAGCTCATCAGTTAGACCACTCACTCACCTGGTTATATGACTGCTCCTCAGAAAAGCAAACTGACCTAATGCCATGCTAAAGAGATAGGAATAATTATCTCCTTAATGAAATAATGGACTTTTCCTTTCCAGCATTCCTGCTCTGTGTACAGTTGCCATGGAGCTACCATGAGGTGGCTCTGTTAGGTCAGCCTGGCCTTCTGAGTTTCAGAAAGGTATAACATTTTCATTTTCTTATTTTCATTCTGTTTCTTTTGGTTACTGACAAGAGTCTAAGTATGCTTTCTCTGGTACTTTGGCACTTTTTACTCTTTCTCTGAAGCCACCCCTTTTTTGCTGTGTGGCTGCTTGCCAAATCTTTACACCTAACTTAAAAATGCCATGCTGGGCATGGAGGCATGTGCCTTTCATCCCAGCACTCAGGAGGCAGAGGCAGACAGATCTCCATGAGTTCAAGGCCAGCCTCGTCTATATAGTGAGTTCCAAGACAGCCAGCACTACGTTGAGAAGCCCTGTCTCAAAACAACAACAAAATAAAAACAAACAAAAAGCCCGACATCCCCCTAACACCCTCGTTCTTCCTCTTCTTCATTTCTCTCCTCCTGGCAGGTTGCCCACCCAGTGTTTTTTTTTCTTTGAAATTTTAACAAAATGAGTCCAGTCTTAAATTATTTTATTAATAACATCAAGAACCCAAAGAAAAGACCCAAGTTTCCCTAGTAACACTGTGACTGGTGACTAGGTAGGCATATTGGGTTAATAGAATAAAACGAAGTTCCAACATATACATATACATGATTAATTAATTTTTGGACACAAAGATGGCCATGGAAATTCAATGTGGAAAGGACAATATCTTCAAAAATGAGACTGAACCAACTGAATAGCTGTATTTAAGAAAATGGATCTCTATCAGTGCATGTACCAACCGTGCACCAAATACAAATACAAATACAAATACAAAAAAAAACCCAAAAAACCTCAGAAAGAAACATAGGCTGACACATGGGTCTTATAGCTACAAAATTTCTGAAAGAAAATATAGAAGAGACTAGGTATGGTGACATATGCTTCTAAATCCAACACTAGGGAGGCAGAGGAAGATGACTACAGGTTTGAGGACTGATGGTCTATACAATAAATTCATGCCAGCTAGGTCTGCATAGGGAGTTCCTATGTATTTCTCTACCATCCCCACCCCCACACATCCAAAAGAAGAAGGAGGTGGGTGAGGAGGAGAAGGAAGGAAAGAAGGAAACATAAGAGAAAATCTTGCAGGATTGGCTTTGGCAAGCTTTTTTTTTTTTTCTTTTGCTACGAAATTATTTCTTTTGCTAAGAAATTATTGAAGAGGAAAACCAGGTAAAATCAGATTTGATCAACATTTTCATAGTGGTGCTTCAAAAGATACTTGTGCAAATGAAAAAGCAATTGGAAGGTAATATTTGCAAAACATGTACTCAACAAAAGAATTGTATCTTGATTATATAAAGGATTTTTATAATTCAGTTGACATGAGTACAACTCAATGGAAAAAAAAGATGCTTTGTGAAGGAAAATCTATCGAGAGCAAATAGACCCATGAAAAATAACAGAAGTAGTATGATAAACAGAGCAGAGCATTCAGGTGTGCTAGGGACAAGAACAAATTGCAAGGGTGCTCCAAAACAGCACTTCTCAACCTGTGGGTTGCAACCCCTTTGGTAAACCTCTATCTCCAAAAATATTTACATTACAATTCATAATAGGAGCAAAATTACAGTTTTGAAGTAGCAATGAAAATCTTTTTATGGTTGGGAGTCACCACAGCATGAGGAAGTGTATTAAAGGGTCGCAGCATTAGGAAGGCTGAGAATCAATGCTCCAAAGTCTGGTGTTTTTGAGTTAGACACTGCCTATAATAATGAGATTAAAACCCAAGTGGCATAGTATACTAATGTGTGGGACATAAGTCACCATAATTGGCCTTTGAGCTGGAGGTGGATGTTTTCCAGTTTTATGACCATTAGCCATATAGCAGATGAGCCTGTAAACTATCACTTCTGTTTTAGCTCTGAAAATGCACTTTCATCGCTTTCTCTGTTAGGAAAGGGTAACAGTAATCTTTCGTGTGTGTGTGTGTGTGTGTGTGTGTGTGTGTGTGTGTGTGTGTGTGTATGTGTGTGTTCAAGTTCAGGGACAAATAACCATCAGTGGGGCTGGGGATGCAGCTCAGTTGGCAGAGTCTGAAACCCTAGGTTAGGTCACTAGCACTGCATAAACCAAAGTGCTGGATCTCCCCAGCACTAGGATTATAAGCACACCAGTGCACCCAGCTTTTCCAAGGGTTCTAGGGCTCAAGCTCAGGTCTTCATGGACTGCGATCTCTCCCCTGTCTGATGTGATAGGTTTTGTTGTTTCTTTTCTTTTGTCTTTAAAGACTCTGTGCTCGAACAAGAGAGAAAGCAATTTATTTGTTTCTGGATTTCATAATTGAAAGCTTGCTATGGGGAAGTCCAGTGTTCTGGGTTATAATCATGAACAAAGTAGTCAAAGTAGTACCCACCCTGGGCACATACCTCAAAGATTGTATATTCTACTATGGAAATAGTTGCATGTCCATGCTTATTGCTGCAATATTCACAATGACAACAAGGAGGGGGCTTGAGAGACGGCTCGGTTGGTAAAATACTTGCCATGTAGGCATGAGGTTCTGAGTTTGGACCCCTAAAAGTGTGAAAAACACTGGATATGTTAGTACATGACTATAATCCTAGCACTATGGAGGCAGATACAGGAGGATCCTGGAGATTTCTGGTCAGCCAGTCTAGGCAACTCAATGAGTCTCAGGTTCAGTGAGAGACCCTGCCTGAAAACATAAGGTAGAGAGTGATCAGGAAAGACACCAAGATTGTACTCTGGTCTCCATGTGCATGTGTGTGCATATCTGCACACACATGCGTGCATGAAATCACTCACACACACACAAACTAAAAAATCAAATAACAACACCAAAAGCTGTAAGAAAAACAAAAAATAGTAAGGAAATGCAACCAGCATTTGTATATGCAATCATGAACAGATGACTGTATAAAGCAGTGGTTCTCAACTTTCCTAATGTTGAAACACTTTAATACAGTTCCTCACATTGTGATGACCTCCAACCATAAAATTATTTTCATTGCTACTTCATAACTGTAATTTTCTTGCTGTTATGAATCACAATGTTAATAGCTGTGTTTTCTGATTGTCTTAGGTGGCCCCTCTGAAAGGGTCATTTGACCCCCAAAGGAGTTGTGACTCACAGGTTGAGAACCACTGGCATAAACAAATGTGGTACAGATACCAGATTTCAGCAGCAAAGAAAAATAAAACTATATCATTTGCAGGACATACTTAGAAAGTGTTGTAGAAAGCAAAGTGACCCAGATGCAGAACAACAAAAATTGCTTATCCTCTCTCGTATGTGGATCTTCATTTTTAATGTTTATATGTATGTATAAGTTGGTGGGAAGTTGGCAATAGGCTGTGAAAGGAGAAGCAAAAGAACACATGGAAGTAGAAAGGAGGCAACCGGTGTACAAGGAGTCACAGGGTTGGTGGAGAAGAGACAGAGGAGAATCAACAAGGGTAACATTCTGAAAATTGCAGTAATGAAACCTAATACTTTGTATACTTATAAAGACAACAACAACACTTTCAGGGTGTGGTAGCACATGCCTTTTATCCCAGCCCTCTGGAGGCAGAGGCAGGCACATTTCTGTGAGTTCGAGGTCAGTGTGCACTACAAAGAGAGTTCCAGGACAGCCAGGGCTGTTACACAGAGAAACCCTGTCTTGGAAAACAAAACAAAACACACACCAGAAAAACCATAAAAACAAAACACATGCCAGACAAACCATAAAAACAAAACAAACAAACAAACAAACAAACAAACAAACAAACAAAAAATTCAACAACCCATCCCCTTCAAATAAACAAAAAACAAACCCACACAAAACAAAATCCAACAACTAATACTTGTTATTCTCATTGGGCTTGTCCTCTCTCAGAAATGGTGAATACAGAGAACTGTGATGGGAGGCAGAGTGTGACAGTGGCTTTTACTGAGGTGGGAAGTCCCTCAGGGGCACTGAGAAAGGAGGATGTGTTCCTTTGGAGGAAGTGGAAGGCATCATAGGAAGTGGACTCTCAATCAAGCAGAAGGAAAATGGCAGTCTAGGTGGGCGACAAGTTGAAAATCTACAAACATTTAGAGGTGGAAAGCGATGGCTGAGCTCCACAGTGGCCTCTGACGTGAGCAGAAGGCAGTGCTGACACAGCTGACCAGCTGAGGGACTTGCCTTTAATTTGATCACCCCCATTCTTAAGAAAACTTCCACTCCGCACTGGTTCTCCCTCAGGCATACCATTCTTTATAATGAGGTGCCAGCACTGTGCTTGTTCACTGAAATGTGCTTTTGCTTGTGCCACCATCCACTTAATTTTCACAGTGTAGATAGACTGCTGATAGTGTATTTAATTGAAAAGATTTTTTTCTCCCAAACCCTTTGTGCAGGAATCTAAGGTCCTCAAGGAAACATCCCAACTGGGGTTGGTTAAGGGTTACATAACTAGGCAGAGGATTTCTTTCCTCATTATCTGTGCTGTCATTTGCTTTGCTGTCAAAGATCAGCTAGGAAGAGTTCTCTGGAACAAGCCAGCTTTGCAGTGAGATGACTGCCACCAGGTAAAATAATGACTAGAGAACTAAGGAGAAGTGAACACATTCCAGATCTGGTTTTCCACGCTATGATAGCAAGAGGTTTGGCAAATGTCATTGGAGAATGGAATTTTTTTTTCCATCGTGTTAAATGTGTCTCTATTTTGACAAGTCTAATTAGCCACCTGCACTTGGACAGATGAGTCGTGTGTTTCACCCCAAGCTTTGACTGCTTGCCTACCATCTGCCTTTGACGCAAACCTATCTCAGATATAAGGCTCTCACAGTGACATTCTTCTTCCTTGGAACAAACTGAACCAGAGAAAGCAGGCTGGGCAGTGGCTTCATTAGAAGTTGATAGTTCTTCTCAGGGGCCGGGGGAGTGATTTGACAATGCCTATATCATTTTTGGTGTCACAAGCAGGGAGATGCTACTGTCATGTATTGAAGAGTGGGCAGGGATCCTGCTGAACAGCCACTGCATAGGACAGCCTCACCCTCCCTCAGAGAGAGAGAGACAGAGACAGAGAAACAGAGACAGAGAGAGACACACACACAGAGTATCCAGCCTACACTGCGAATACTGCCAAGGGTAAGAGGTCTGGGTTCAGATAAAAAGAACCATTGCCTATCACCCAACAGAGTATAACTGAAATGTTTCCTCTTGTGGGAAGCTGGTACTTTCTAAATACTTTGTGGATCAGCATTTTCCCACGGAATTAAAATTACTGAGTAGGGTCTAGCATTCAAATTGGCAGCTTTCAAATTGCTCCAAGGTAGATGTGTTAAATCTCAAATTTGGATGAAGCTCAAGAATGCCAGAGGAGATGTGCAGCATCACTTGGAAATTGAGGAAGGATGTGAGAAATGTGTGCAGGTGGCTTCATTCCATCTTGGAGTGCCAAATACCCCATAGTGAATTCTCCCATGGGAAAGAGCAAGTATTCATTTTCATCTGAGGCAAATGCTGAAATTGCAGATTGGCCTCTTCAGACCTCCAGAAGCTGCCATTTCACTCTGAGTGTTACATCACTTGGATTTCAACTGCACGAGGCTGTCCTGATACAGAGAGGTCAGTGGCAGAACAGCCGTCAGAGAGCTCCCCTCTTGAGCTTGTCCATGCCAACCCTGATGGCTTCTTTCTGAAAGGAGTGCCCTCTGTATCTTTGATCATGATCAGAGGGAAAAAAATCCTGTTAATAATTTACAAAAGGCAGAGCTGTTCCTCTTTTGTATCCTCACCCCTCCTAGAACATGTGATTGTTTATGCATATCTGGTTTCCAAGTAGCCAAGTGATGAAATATGATTGGCCAGCTAGTATTGATTGCCACCCCCCACCCCCCGGATAGCAGTTGTTTCTTATGAGACTGTCATTCTTCTTATGAAACACTAAAGAAGAGGACTCTTTCTTTCCATCCTCAGGAAAGGTGGGCTCTTTTGGCTTTCTACTATGGAGGAGGACCTTGAAGGAGAAAATTGGTTGAACTTCTCCATTCCCTGGGGCTTCGGCCAGGCAGCAGAGGATAATGGAGAACATGGTTGCCGGTGAGTAATGGTCTTCAGGTGGGACTGTCTGGAGTCTCATCTCTGTTTTCTGAGATGTTTTTCAGTAGGATGAGTCTATGTGAACAAGGATTGAAAGCCATGCCTCTAAATCCTACGAGAATGATACCTTGAATAGAATGGGGCAGGGGTACTTCAGAGCTTGGCTCAGGTTGAGAAAAAATTGGAACTGTTAGCTAAAAATAGCAAGCAAAACAAAAACTGTTTTGACTGTTTTATTTCTTAAGAATAAATATCTGGAGGCACTTTTGGGAGAAGAGAAATTTAGCTGCTTGTTCTTATATATGGTATAATAATCGGCTATAATTCACAGTAAACTTTTGACAGCACTTTTTACTGGGGAAATTGGCTTGCTCTCTTTATTTTGCTTTAAAAAACGGTGTCTTCTCAAGGACAAATGTACCTGTCAGGATGAAAAGTTTTGACATTTGAACAAGCAGTAAGATGCTGGCTATGTGAACTGGTTTGTATTTAATTGCTTCTTTCTATTTTGTGGGCTTGTTAAATAAGTTTTTCTCCTTTGAAAGAAAAAAATACACAGTTGTATAGAAAGTTCAGATGATTGCTGAGCGGCTTCTGATTTTTATAAACATGTATTTTTTTTCCTTAGAGTTGTCTAACTTTCAAGTGTAAGAGACTCATCAGTAATGCATCCCCTTGGGAATGCTGACTGGAAGTGTTCCAGTCACTCTGCTACTTAATGTTTTCTCATTAATCACTGGCACTATATTGTAAGCCATTTATGAATTTGTTTAAATGAGATTCCTTCAGTGTGTTCTGTGACTATTGAGTGTTTAAACATTGTAATAAGAACATTATGTGCAGTTCCAAGTGTGCAGGGACGTCCCCAACCTAAGAGAAGCTCTCCAGGTTCATAAAAATCATTTCCCTTGACTTTTCATACTTGCAAACTTGAGCCAAATGTCCTTCAGAGTTGCCATAATTTTCCACGACAATAATTACATGGTGGCACTATTTGTTTAGAATCATTTTGAGATGAGAGGAAGTGAAACCTTTTTTTGCTATGCAGTTCAGTGTGTACAGAAAATTTAGAAACAGATGTTGTCTTTCTATGAGACTAAAATATGTGAATCTGACATTTTGGAACTTATTTGGGTGATCCCCCAAAACGACTGTTTTTCTGTGACATAATTTCATTGGCTAATTTTCCTTTCTAGCACCTTTTCTCTTCCTAATTTCACAGCTGAAGGGTGAAATAATTGGATATCTGGGCTATGGAAAGTGATCACTTAAAACACGGGAGCCCGGCATATATACTTCTTATCTTGCCTAGCCAAAAATATTCAAAAAATAGATTGAGCTCTAAGCTCACTGAAGCATAGTTTTAATAGATTTGGAGGAAAGTAGGTAACAAAAGCCCTAAGAAGTATTTGAAATCAAATGATGAAGGCCAAACACTGAATTCCATTGTGGCGTTTTGTTGGCCACAGTTTTAACTGCATGTGTCTACTGAAATATCTTGTTTCATCATGTTTTACTAGAACTATATTTGTCTCTTAAGTCTGAGTTCTTTGTTATCCCTGGATGTGTTTAATTGTCCGTAGTCATTAGATGATCTAGGCTAGTATATTATTTATTTTAATTTAATTTTTGTTATTGTTGTTTGATTGGTTGAGGGTTTGTTTTTTTGTTGTTGTTGTTTTTGCCTTGGGGGAGGGTCTCATGTAGCCCAGGCTAGCTTTGCACTTTATATTGTGGGGAAGGATGACCTTGATCAGCTGATCTTCCTAGCTTTACCTCTTGCATGCCAAGATTACAGGTATGCACCACAGTGCTTTGCTTTGTCTTTTACATGTAAAATGCAACTCTATTGTTATGAAGCAACATGGAAAGTTACTGGTAGCATAACTTCAGCTCAGGCTCCAGGAGAGGATGTTCTCAAGGATGCCAGCTTGCTCATTTGAGTCTCACTTGTGTTGCTGGCTTCTTGAGAATAAGACGTGAAATCCTTAGCTGATTTTCCTGTCAGGCAGTGCAGGGTTCCTAGACCAAATGTCCCGATGCTTCTCCATCCATGTGCCTCTTGGCTCATCTGAAGAAGTCATGCCAACACCCATGAGAGACAAGGCTTCCTTTCCTGAAACTTTGTACCTCCCCAGAATTAAAACATTTTGAGACTTAGTGGTGTTGGCATTGATTAAACCAAGCAGCTAGTCCCTTTGCCCAGTCAATCAGCTGCATGAAATGGTTATGAAAAAGGTTCCAGGTATCACCCTGACTTGGGTGTGTAACCTGCTGCCTTCCCATATTGGCTGTGTGACTTTGGGCAAGTGTGCCAGCATCATTAAACGTCAGGCTTGCCTTTGCACAGTGAGTTTGGAGGAATGAGTGACCTATAGGGACAGCTGCTGCTTACACAATGCCTAGCTCACTCAATGTTGTGACTACTGACAATGAATCTGGCTAATTCCAGTAACAGTAAGAGTAGATTATTTTCTAAACCAGTTTGTTGACATCCTTCACGTTCATTCAGCTGGTTCATATCAAATTTAGAGGTTATGTTGCTATAACCCTATTCTAATATGGTGGGTGATTCATTTAGAATGAGAGCATAAGATGGAGGCTCACACTTTTGTGCTTTGTGGTTTCTTTGTATTTTTTCTTAATGCAAATCTTACTGAAAGAATAATAAAAACTGAGCCCATTACTAGTGGATTTTGAAACAGAAGTAAGTGCCGGGGATGCATACAGTGGTAGAGTATCTGGCTAGCAGGTGCAAAGACCTAATTTCGATCCTCAGTACTGCCACCATGGATAAAAAATAAAAATGGAACAAGACAGAAGTAAAAATGGGATGAGTTTATTTCAGTTCAGTACATATTCAGTGAGACTCTAACACTGTACAAAAGTACTGGGGTACAAATAAAAAGACACAATACAATACCTACTAGAATGGCTAAAATAAAAATATAGGCACTGTCAAGTGCTTACAGGGATGTAAAAAGATAAAAACTCTCATAGAGTGTCAGTATAATTTGCTGGCTAAATAGCAAAGCTACTTTTGAGGCTATCTGGCAGTTTCTCATAATGTTAAACATATATTTTCTATAAGATCCTAGTTGGGGTATGCTGCCTCACTCACATCTTTAATCCCTGCAGCAGGGATACAGAAGCAGGTGGATCTTTGTGAGGTCAGAGGCTAGCCTGGTATACATAGTAAGTTCTAGGTTAGCCTGATTTGTATAGTTAAGTTCTAGATCAGCCAGGGCTACACAATGAGGTGCTGTCTCAAAAACAAAACAACAGACAAAAAAAAAACATCTACATGTTTTCCCTCCTGGAAATCTACTGGAGTAAATATAAAACATAATAGTAGTTAATTTTCCCATTGCTGTGGCAAATTAAAGAAAGGAAGGTTCGGTGCAGCTCACAGTCTCCATCCTGGTGGAGACGTCATAGCAGGAGGAGCTCAAGGTCACTGGTCACATTGTCTCCACAGTCAGGAAGCACAGAGAGATGAATATTGATACTCAGCCCCCCTCCCTTTCATTTGGTTCATGATCTCACCCCATGAAATGGTGCTTCACAGTTAGGATGAGTCTTCCCATCTCAGTGGATCCAATCTAGATAATTCCTCACAGACAAACCCAGACACTTGTCTCTTGGTTGATTCTAGAGCCTGTCAAGTTGACAATATTAACCATCACAAAACTCTGTCTAGAATGTTGTGGCAACTCTTACCAAAATTGACTTTTTTTTCTGTTTTCTAAGACCTAAACTGTTTGGGAAAAGCTGGACTAAATGAGTTCACTTAAGTACTTTCTTCATTCATTCATCAGTTTTTCATTTGAGAGGAGATATACTACATGGTTGTCTAGAGTGCCAAAGAAAGACTTCATTGTGGAAGCAACACATAGTGTGGAAGATAAAGGATGAGGAGAAGGAGGAAGCTACAGCAAAGAAAGTTTCTCAAGTGGATGGAGAAACGGCTCAGCTGTTAAGAGCACTTGCTAATCTTGTAGCAGAATCACGATTGGTTCCCAGCATCCACATGGTAGCTCACAACCATCTACAATTCCAGTTTCAGGGAATCTGACACCCTCTTTTGGCATCCACAAGTAATAGGCATGCATGCACATGGTATACATACATGCTAGCAAAACACTCATACACATAAAATAAAATAAATCTATTTTTTAAAGCCCTATTTATTTATTTTTTATTCATTAATTAATTTTTTTTGGAGACAGGGTTTCTCTGTGTAGCTTTGTGCCTTTCCTGGAACTCGCTTTGGAGACCAGATATTTATTTTTATTTTTATGTAAATGAATGTTTGCCTTCATGTGTGTATGTGCATGAAGTACATGCAGTGGCCAGAAGAGGAGGGCATTAGAAACCCTGGAACTGGAGTTGTACATAAGTGTGAGTCAGCATGAAGGTATTAGTAACAGATCTCTGTCCTTTTTTGAGACAGTTTATCACAGTGTAGCTCTAGATGGCCTGATATAAACTATATAGACCAGGCTGGCCTTGAACTCATAGTAACTCTCCTGCCTCTGCCTTCCAAGTGCTGGGATTAAAAGGTGCACTACCATGCCTAACATAAGTGCTCTTAATTGCTGAGCCATTTCCTCATCTTACCCCAAATAAATACATAAATATGTGAATAAGTAAATAAATAAACCTTTAAAAAAGTCTTCTCCAGGGAACAGGGAACATATTTCAGCAATTCATCTCCTAAAAAAGGCACAGAAAAGTAAAAAGAGAGGTATACAAATTGGAAACTCTAGATTATTCAAGATCACAGAAACTGGGAAGTGGAGGCAGGAGAATTAGGAATCCAATGCCAGCCTCAGCTATATAACAAATTTCAAGAGCAGTATGGGGTATATTAGATCCTACCGCAAAAAAAGCAATAAAAAAATCAAAATAACTAAAAGACATTCCAGTTAGATGGTTCAGTAGGTAAACATTTCAGTAGGAAGACATTTATAGACTGGGACCTGAGTATAAGGCTTGGAGCTCACATAAAAGGCAGGGTGTTGTGGCTCTATGTATGTAATCACAGCAAAATGGAAACTGGAGGCAGGAGAATCTGCTGGAAGTTCATCCTCAGCACAGTGGCACAAACCACAAGAGAGACCCTGTCTCTGAAACAAGGTGGATGGAGACAACCGACTCCTCAGAAGTTATTCTTGGACTTCCACAGTTCACCATGGCAAGTACCTGCCTACTCCCTTTCCCCTCTGTCTCTGACTCTGTCTCAATTTCCTTCTCTCTCTTTTTCTCTCATACACTCTAAATAAATTAATCTGAAAACAAACAAAAACAACCTACAAAAATAAATGTGGTATTGTGGACAGGTTTCCAGATGACAGTGACCTAGAAGCATTTCATTGTGTGATAATTGATTCCAAGCAAATTGAGAGGTGGGTAGAGATGAGGCACCCAGAGACAGCCATTTGATCAAAGAGAGAGGATAATGGAGGGAAGAGATAATGAGATGTGGTCTTATCTGGTACCTTAGTTTGGGTTTCTATTGCTGAGAAGATACACCATGACCAAGGCAACTCTTATGAAAGAAAACATTTAATTGGGTCTCACAGTTTCAGAGGTTTAGTCCACTGTCATCATGGTGGGGAGCATAGCAGCATGCAAGCAGACATGGTGCTAGAGAAGTAGGTGAGAGTTCTACATCCAGTTCCCCAGGCAGCAGGAAAAGAGAGTGACACTGGGCCTGGCTTGGGCTTTTGAAACCCTAACCCCAAGTGACATACCTTATCCAACAAGGCAACATCTCCTATTTCTTCTGAAGTAATGCCACTCCTGATGACTAAGCATTCAAATATATGAGCCCAAGGAGGGCATCCTTATTCAAACCACCCCACCTGGCAAATGCTACAGAACTCTTTAGCAATTTGTGTGACATAAATGGAAGATTCTGCTTGTCTTTTTTCATTTATCCATTTTTTTTCATTGAAAAGATCAGTATTCTCTTAACCTGGGAATCCAATAGAAAGCAAAACAAAGATCCAGTGCCAACATTTTCAGGGCTAAGTGAGAAATTTGGCTTTGGGAAATTTAGAGTGTGAATGACCTCTGAAACATCCATGTTAACAGCACCTGGTGGATGGCAGCTGTGAAGAGTGGCAGTCTATGCTGAAAATACAGTTTAAGAGACTCTGGCTCAGGGATAGAAAACTAAGCCTTAGAAGTTAGTTAACTAAGTTAATCTCTCTCCCATCTCCAAAAAATGATTTGTCAACAGAGCTGGACCTTCTGTGAGAAGAGATATGGATCAAGTCCATGCTATAATGTCAAGGGTGCTCATCTACCCACTTTTTTAAAAAAATTGTTTATTTACTTGTGTATATATGTATGTGTGTGTATTTATGTGTACCTGCATGAGTTTATGTGCACCATGTGCATACAGGTGCCATGGAGGCCAGAAGAGGGCCCTAGATCCCCTGAAACTGGAATTACAGGTGATTGTGAGCTGATGGTGCTGGGAACCAAACCCAGGTTCTCTTCAAGAATAGTAATCATTCTTAATCTTTGAGAAATTTCTCCAGACCTTCCTCCTTAAAAAAAAATGACATCTTGGTAATTAGCATTTTAATTTTTTTTGGTTTTTTTGAGACAGGGTTTCTCTGTGTAGTTTTGCACCTTTCCTGGAACTCACTTGGTAGACCAGGCTGGCCTCGAACTCACAGAGATCCGCCTGGCTCTGCCTCCCAAGTGCTGGGATTAAAGGCGTGCATCATCACTGCTTGGCCCACATTTTAATTTTTTAACAGAGACTGTCTCAAAATTAACAAATGTTTCTGACATGCAGACCATTTCCTAAGTTCTAGTACAAGTGGGAAATACGTGGTAGACCTGGTCCCTATCTAAAAATCATTTACAGAATCTATAAGAAATTATCAATTCTGAATACTTCATGAATGCCCATGGTACTTGATAATAACCAAAAGGAAACAATCAGAAAATCTAGGCTTTTTAGAAAATACCATCTTCCTGCATACATGCACAGGCAGTGTTCTAAAGCACTGGGACAAGGACACTTTCCAAAGGAGCATGTTCTGAACCAGTTTGGGAAGATGTGAATCCACAACAACTTCCAATGACAAATGCCAAAGTCTTGAGTTTGACTTTGAACAATATAGATGGATCTATGATGTTTTGAAGAGTTTTTTTTCAATGAAAAAATTTTGAACAACTATGTTGTTAGAGATATTGTGACTCAAGTAAGTATTAATTTTTTATTAAATTTGTTCTTTGACCAATTCATACAGGTATATAATGCATCCTAATTACTCTTACTTCCCCACTCTCTCTTATTTTCCTACCACACCTAGCAATCTTCTCTTGTCCCTATAAACCCCTTTTCCACATTCATGTGCCTTTGTTCTATTTTGTGACCCACTGAATTCAACCATGGCCATTTGTGTGACCATGGGTTTGGAAGTATCCAATGGAATCTGGTGAGCTCATCAGTGGATACACAACTGAAGGCAATGACTCTACCTTCTCCTAGAAATCAACCAGTACCTAGTAGTTCAGCTCCTCCTCTATCCATGACTGATGGTTATCAGGGTTAATCTTATGCATGCCCACTGCAGATAACCCTAGCTTCTGTGAGTTCATAACTACAATGGCCTTGTGTTGTTAACTGTTTTTTTTTTATTATTATTTACAGTGGCTGCCTCTTAAGCAATGGCTGTCCTAATCAGAGATTGTAATTATGCTGCTACCAGCTGCGGTTTGGCCTCAAGGGTTGCATCCTGAAGGGATTCCGTTCCCTCCACCACCAACTCTTTCAAAGTTACTAAGGGAAACCTTATCTAGATCTCTATCTCTCTAAAGAACTCATGATTCAAAGGTTGATGTGGAATTCTGCTTGCTCAGAGAGACTGAATAGCAAGTAGCTAAGCAAGTAGCTAATATTCTCCTTTTGCTGGCATCTTCCAAAAATCCCAGCATCCTTCTCTCAGTCCCACTTAAAAAACCGTAGCTACATGTGGTTCCTCACTATCATTTCCTGTCAGCTACTTGCTGACTCAGCCTCCTGTCTCAGCTTAATTTTATATAATCAAACACATCTTTGAATTGTTGACAAAAGCAGTAGGAAAAAATGCAACACACTTTAAAATAATATTCCACAACGGCCCTGTCATGACCAGAAGATAGCATTTTGTTCTGGCTCTCACATTCATTCCAATTCCCTCTTCTGTGAGGGGGTAGAACATATGTCTTGTTTAGGGATAAGCACTCAGCCATCATTAAATAACTATTGTTGCCACCATTTTGAGGTAACCCAAAACACAAATCATTCAATTTCTGCCTTTTGGATTGGAAGTGTAGCTCACTTGCCTAGCAGGCTCAAGGCCCTGTATTTAATCCTCAGCACTAGGAGCAAGCAAGCTAGTGAATGAGCAAGCAAGCAAGCAAGCAAGCAAGCAAGGTCACCAAAATGGCCCAGTGGGTAAAAGCACTAATTTTGACAACTCAAGTTGTCAGGTTTACATGCAATTCATGTTAAAAATAAATAAAAGCTAGCTGTAGTGTTATCGCAGCGTTCTATTTTCATTCTTGTGGTTTATTTGTTTGAGATAGGGTCTCACTATGCAGCCACAGCTGGCCTGGAACTTGGTTTGTAGATCAGGTTGGGCTCAACATCACCTGCCTCTATTTCTGGAGTGCTGGGATTGAAAGCATATACTAACATGCTTGTATAATCATAACACTCTTACAGGGAGAGGGGAAACATGTAGGAGGTTCACCTGCAAGTCATAGAGACATATAGCCTGGAGTACTTGGTTAGCAGAAACAATAAAAGAAACCCTACAAGAGAGCTGACTCCCAAAGGTTGACCTTTGCCTCCACATAAGTGTACTCACACATATACAACATGCATCCACACACAATAAAAAAATAAAAATACATTCCAATTCTTCTGATAATAAGAAATTTTAACTTTAGTGTGTTTTCTGCATCCTAAGGCCTCATACTCTCTGTAATGGAATTGGAACAAAGTGAGATTGAGAAGTGCTGGTACAGGGTAGGGTTGAGGAAACATCTGGTAGGCCAACTACCCATGACTGGGAATAAAATGCTAACCTTTACCTTCCACTCATAAAGGATTGTTCTAAGCCAAATAATTGTTTATTCTTTCCAATGCCATAGAGATCTCAAATTAATAGTCTACACATCATTTTGATTAATTTCACCTTTAAAATGACCATGGATCTACTTGTTTATATTTAGTGAAGAATCACACTTATTATTTAAGTATTGAATGTTCAAAGCCTCAGATAGTATCAAAAGTACCGTGTATGTGTGTGTATGTATTCACTTATATATCTGTTATATATGAAGTTCCAAAAAGGAGGGAGAGAGGTAGGTGCAGCCATGTGACTGAACTTCAACATTATGGAGGGTTAGAATGTTGCAGACCAGAACCAAATCATCTTATCTAATTTATCCTCTTTGAAGCCATACACTGACCACACCTGTGTCTGATCTAACATTTCGCTGACTATCAAAATCTTCTTTCATCCACCCAAAAGCTAAGAGTGCCATCTAAAACCTATAGCAGAGCTTTGGTGTGAATTAACTACCTGTGGCCCTCACCAATATATTTGGCAAACACTTTAATTTATACCTTTGTTCTGTAACTAATCAAATCTCATGTAACTACTTCCATTGTGGAGCACGGTATTTGAGGAAACCTGAATCTATAGGTTCTCAGCCAAGCTCACTCATATTTGACTCCAGAATTAACTATTTCTTATTTCCTTTGAGGTAAGATCTGTATTTTTTCATTGACAATATGTGTGTTATAGTAAAGTTTTAAGTTATTAATTAGACACAGTAAGAGATTAATAGCATTAATCCCTTTTCTGAGACAATGGAGGGTATATCTATCTCTACTGTCTTGAAGGCTTCTTCATTACACTCAATTTCATTGACACATTCCACTAGTGTCTAGTGTGAAAGGGGAAGAGGAACTTTTGTGTCCTTATTCTCAGCTGCACACTGCATAGCGATTCTATTCTTCAGCTACATCTCTATCTGTTCTTCACCAGAAAATATCTATTCATCAATATTCATATTATAAATTGTCTTTGAATTGGTAGTTTTAAGAGATAGTTGAGATATTCTCTGAGGTTTCACTTTAATAGACATTAAAAGAACCTTTATTGCCTTTTATTGTAAAATTAATTCATACTTGTAAAAATTCAAAAACGTTGTAATGACTAAAGGAGAAATTGAAATCTGCATAATTGAGAAGTTAAGTATAGAATAAGGATCAAGGGTGTCTTCCATATGGGTGGTTTGGCAGTGAGACACCAATTTCACATATTTGTGAGGTCCTTTTGACAAGGGACATAACTCAGAACTGCTAAGTAGCTGAAACTGGAAAGAGATCATGGATAAGGGAGTCTGAAAAGATACTTATACATGAATATTCTTAGCAGCATTATTCAAAGTAGCCAAAAGCTGAAAGTAATCCAAGTGTCCATCAACAGGTGGATGGGGAAACATGATGAGTTATATACACGCAATGGATCAATCTTGTGGGCATTATGCTAAGTGAAAGAAGCCAATCACAAGAAACCAACTGCTGTATGATTCTACTTACATGAGGTATTTAATGTAGTCAGTTTAAAAGAAACAGAAAGAATGGTGATTTCCAAGGACTGTGGGAGGGAAGGTGGGAAATTACTCATTGTAATTTTCATTTCAATGGAACATTTCAGTTTTGTATGATGAAAATATTATTGAGATCAGTTGCACAGCAATGTGAATAAACCTAACAGTACTGAACTTCTCATTGGAAAAATGGCTAAGTCCTATTTTGTGTTAAGTTTTTTTTCAAATTTTTGTTTGTTTGTTTGTTTTACCACAATATGCTTTTAAAAATCTTCATTTTATCTGTGTGGTTTGCTTGCATGTATGTACGAATATGTACTGCACATATGCCTGGTGTCCTGCCAGGCCAGAAGAGGGCACCAGATCTCCTGGATCTAGAGTTACAGGCAATTGTGAGCTGATGCTGTATGGGTGTTGGGAACCTAACTCTGGTCCTCTGTAATTATCTCCCACCTCTACCACAATATATATTTTAAATATTTTTTTAAAAAGCCATTGTATTAACATGCACTGCTTGTGTATAAAGATCAGAGTTGATGCTATTGTCATATTCTTTGCATTCTTTAAGGCAGGGAGCTCAATGGTAGATTGAAGAGATCTATCAATTCCTTGACACTTGTAGTGGTTTGAATAAGAACACTCCCCATAGGCTCATAAGTTTGAATACTTCATCATCAGGGAGCATCACTATTTGAGAGGATTAGGAGGTATAACCTTGGGGAGAAGTATGTCACCGGGGTTGGGCTCTGAGGCTTCAAAAGCCCATTCCAAGCCCAGAATCTCTCTTCTTGATGTCTATGGATCCAGATGTAGAACTCTCAGCTCCTTCTCCAGTACCATGTCTGCCTGAATGCTACCATGTTCCTCTGCCATGATGATAATGGACTAAACCTCTGAAATTTCAAAGAAACTCCAATTAAATGCTTTCCTTTGTAAGAGCTGCCTTGGTCATGGTGTCTCTTCACAGCAGTAAAACCCCAAATAAGACAAAACTCAATGCAAATTATTTTCAAAAATTTTCCCCTTTATTTTTTATGGGTGTGGATGTTTTGCCTGCATGTATTTCTGAGCACCATGTGTATGCCATGCCCATAGAGGCCAGAAGAGGGCATTGGAACCCTTGGGACTAGACTTACAGATTGTTATGAGCTGCCATGTGGATGCTGGGTATGAAACCCTGGATCCTCTGTAAGAGCAGTCAGTGTTCTTAACCTCTGAGCCATCTTTCCATCCCCCTTAATACAAATTCTTATCTATTAAAGCATTTTTTTCTTTTTCTGGTAGAAAGGGCTCATCACTTCAGTTTCTCAAAGAACCATGTGATCCCTCTTCCCTGACCCCATAAAAATAGGCTTAGAAGTGTTGCCTAATAGATTGCTTCTATTCAACAGACCATATTAAATTAACAGTGCATATAGACCTTATTAAATTAAATGCACATAAAAGCTATTATTTCCAGGGTTTGAGCTGAATGTATACCCAAATAAAGGAAAATCTTATTAAGGCTCATTAATGCTATCTATTATCCCATCTATATTTTCAGAAGCTGTTATTATTTCATAGGAAAATCATTTCAAAAGCAAGGCAGCTTTTGGAGATGCCAATGTTAGATTATGCCTTAATTTTGTAGGGCTGTGCAAACCCCAGAGTAATGCTATTTGTTAGTTTCTCAGCTTTCCCCACACAAACCAAAAAGCTGTACCAATGGTGACTGATACTTCAAACTCTACCTACCACTGCTACTCATCAGTTTTCTGTGATATGAACTTGAGTTTTCAGAAGAATTTTCAGGTAGTTGCCTCAGTCACTGTTCTATTTCTGTGAAGAGACACCATGACCACAGCAACTCTTATAAAAAAAAACATTTAATTTGGGGCTTTTTTATGGTTTCAGAGGCTTAGTCCATTATAATCATGGCAGGGAGCATGACAGCAGGCGTGGCAGGCATGGTGCTGGAGAAGTAGTTGAGAACTACATCCTGATCTTCAATCAGAGATGTGAGAGAGAGAGAGAGAGAGAGAGAGAGAGAGAGAGAGAGAGAGAGAGAGGGAGTGTCTGGGACTGGCATGGGCCTTTAAAACCTCAAAGCCAACCCCTAGTGATACACTTCCTCCAAAAAGATCACATCTACTCCAACAAGGCCACACCCTCTAATCCTTCTAATCCTTTCAAATAGTGCCACTCCTTGGTGACTAAGTATTCAAATAGATGAGCCTTTGGGAGCTATTCTTATTCAAACCACACCATAGTAGTGATTGAGGAGGTTTCTGATGTTTTAATACATGTATTTTAGGGGCTGGAGAGATGGATCTGTGGTTAAGAGTATTTGCAATACTTGTAGAGTATTTACCACTCTTAAGGTGATTGGAACCTGGGAGAATGGAGGCCCCAAAAGAGGTGGACTAAAGTCTCATTGCCAACTTTATTCAGAGCATGAGACAATTTATACCATGAGAATTAAGAAAAGTCATCTGAGTAAAGTTCTTATGAGTTCAAACTGTGGCAAAAACATGTTTTCCCATAGAGGCATATAAACAAATAACAATAGCCAGTTGTATTGAATAATCTAAAGTAAACTCATTCCTATTCACTGCACCTGGGAAGGGCATGGAAGCATATTCAAAGAACAATTCTGTGTTTTTGAGGAAACTAAGGTCACAAGACTCTTCTCTTGTTTTCTTAGAGTTTTCTCACAAGCACTCAGAATTCCTTTTGCATGACTCCATTCTTGGACTGTGTTCTGACAGTAGAGCACTAATGTTTGATTCCCAGCACCCATTTTTGCATGCCTTACAACAGCCTGTAACTCCAAACACAAGGAATCCGATGTTCTCTTCTGGTCTTGGAGGGCACCTGCTCTTATGTGTGTGTGAGCATGCAGGCACACGCGCGAGTACATGCACAACACCCCCCCCCACATACACACACATACACACACACACACACACACACACACACACACACACACACAAGTAAAATCTTCTAAAATCAGCAATAGTTTTCTGTGAGAAATAACTAGGAAATGTAATGTTTGGAGATGAGATTGAGATCCATATAGACAGACCCCTTTCTCTTGTATCAAAGCCCAGACAAATGCGGTACTTTAGCTAAGCAAACCTATATGTCAAGAAGTCTTTCCCCAGGCAATTTGCTAACACCTTAAGTCACTCCTTTGTCAGTGACTGGGCTTTGTCCTGTCCCATTCCCAAATGAAGAGTGGCATCTTGTGTTGGAGATAAGTGCTGATGGGACTGAACACAATCTTCCCACGGGACTGAAATTAATGGATTAGAAATTCTGTATTTTTAATATATTTGCTGTGGAAGACCATCTTTTATTCCCCACTTTGGAATTCAAAGCCCCAGTCCAAGAAATATACATACATTCACATACACAAAAACTGTCTCCAGGTATCACAATTTTAAATGTAATTTAATGTTTGGAGACAGAGTCTCCTAATGCCAAGGCTGGCCTCAAACTCACTATGTAGCAATCTATAGATAACTTTGAACTTCTGGTCTTCTTGTCTTCACCCTCCAGGTGCTGGGATTACAGTCATGGGCCACCACTCCTGGCTTAAGTGGTTTTTGGGATTAAACTCAGGGCTTCCTGTATGCTAGGCAAGCATTCTGCCAACTGAGCTACAACCTGCACTCTGATTTTCCATTTAGCTATATTTTATGCTATATCCTTTTTCTCCTTTATTGGGATACTTAGCTTTTATCTGGTATTTACATCTTAGTACCAACCCTGCTTCTCAAGCCAGAACTTTATGTGAACTGTTACTTTTTCCTGGAATGCTCTCTCTATCTGCTGCAATGTTTCTTTCTGGGAGGGACTTTTCTTGTTCACATTTGCTAAATACCTAGTGTATTTACTATCCTTTTGAGGCAGCTGTATCTCTTCAGCCTCCTAATCACCTTCAGACAGGAGTTCACTCCTGGAAGAAGTAAAGGCAAGGGTCCTTGGTAAATTCTAAGCTAATCACGTAACCAGAGCATAAAAAATAGTAATTACTAGATCAATAGCTTTCAAAATGAGTGGAACAAACTAAGAGAAAGGTCATACAAGGGTGACTACAATGTGTGACCGCTCCCACAATCAAATCATGCAAATCATGATCACCTCCCATGCACGGCTGAGGTGGGTATGCAGACTGTGTTTAGGCCCCTCATTAGTTTGTCTTGGAATATACTTGAAGAATAAATAATCTCACTCAAGATGACCTCAGACTCTATCTAGTTCCTGTCAAAAATTCTTTAAAGGGCCCCTTGAGAAGCTTCCTCCATGGGAGTCCTTTTTACCTTTTCCTTAATAAAATCTATTTTCTATTGTCTTTGATCCTTCATCCAGAGACAACAAATCTGGAAAGCACTCGCTTGGCATGGCTTTGGTGACTGTTGGTCCTCAGGCATGTGTGTTAAGCTCACCAGAGCCTATAAAGGCTCTATTGCTCTCAAAGACTCTCACCCCACCAGTGTTCTTATGCATCTATTTGTTTATTGTCTGTTTTCCCCTGGGATTATCCTTTCACTCCAAATTGAGGTTGTTGTAGCTTCATTGTTAAATGAATAAATGAAGGACTGTTTGAAGAAGATTTAACTACAAGAAATGAAAAGAGGCTGGAAAGTGCTATAGTTCTGACTTTTCTCTATCCAGGGGGCCCTTTGAGAAAGTATACTCTAAACATGGTTTGTTAGTAAATACTTTCCTTTTTACAACATGCTTCTAAAGAATGAAATAAAAACAAGTCTAATTTTGTTTATATTTTATTTCTCATTCTTAACCATTGAGACATTTAGTGAGATATTATTAGGAATGGTTAATTCTGAGGTTTCATATCTCTAAGAATAACCAATAAGTAGAGGATAATTTCCAAACGAAGCGCCTTAAAGCTGAGATGTATGTGAGAGAGCTAAAGATGACCACTGCCTATATCAAATCCTTTATATTTATCTCCCAATTCTATGACGTGTATATTTTTTACCTTCAAAGTCCCACTCTATCATCTTTTGCTTTGACACTATACAAATGTTACCCGTATTATTTCTGAAATTCTATTTTTTTCTGTTGCAGATGTTTCACAGTATATTTCTATTCCCTCAATTATTGATTTAGTGGAATTAACATGTACCACAGTAAACAAAGATTTTAAAGGTCTCTCTGCAAAGCACCATGAGACTTTTTAGAATATATTTGCCAATAGGGCTGTTTCGGTTTTGCATAGAAAATATGAACACCATTACTCAATGAATACATGCTTCTTTTTTACCACTTCACAAATCTATATTTAAGTTGCATTTCCTTCACTGAAATATTCTCTGATAACATGAGCTAACCTGATTGTTTTCTGCATAAGTATCTAGAGAATTTCATTGTTGATGCTAAAATGTTTTGAGGCTTAAATATATGTTTAGTTCACTAGCATGAATGAATGGATTTGTATTGTCTGATGGCTTTCTTTGTATCAAGCTAACATTCCAAAATATACTTCAAAGTTTCTTGGAAATATGCCTCCATTTTTTTTTCACATTCCCATTAGCCTTAAGTAAATGTTTATCAAATTGAACTGAATATTAAAGAGAATTCTTCAATAAAAATTTATATAGATGGAAAAGTCATCTCTCTAGCTGATAGATACATTTTTTTGAGACAGGGTTTCTCTGTGTAGCCCTGACTGTCCTGAAACTCTCTCTGTAGACAAGGCTATCTTTGAACTCATAGAGATCCACCTATCTCTGCTTTCTGAGTGCTGGGATTAAAGTGTGTGCCACCACCAGCCAATGATACATTTATTTTTTAAAAAATCATTTATTTTATTTTATGGGTATAAGTATTTTGCCTACATATATTGTGTGTCTGTATACCACACAGGTTCAATGCCTGAAGAGGCTGAAAGAGGGAATTGGGACCCTGGGACTGGAGTTACAGATGGTTGTGAGCTGCCATGTGAGTTCTGGGAATTATACAGGGTCCTCTGGAAAAGGAGTCAGTGCTATTAACTGCTGGACAATCTTTCTGGCCCCCAGAGACGCATTTTGTAATGAATCCTCTAAGTATTCTGGCTTTAATATTTTCTATTATATTTTATATTTTTTTTATTAGCATGTGTGGTAGTTTGAATGAAAATGGTCCCATAGGCTCATAGGGAGTGATGCTGTTAGGAGTTGTGGCCTTGTTGAAGTAGGTGTGGCCTTACTGGAGGAAATGTGTTGCTGAGGGTGGACTTTGAGGTCTCAGAAGCTCAAGCCATGTCTAGTGGCTCACAGTCTCTTCCTGCTACCTGTGGATACAGATGTAGGACTTTCAGCTCTCCTCCAGCACCATGACCGCCTGCACGCCACCATAGTTCCATGACGATAATGGAATACACTAGAAATGATAAAATAAAAAGGTAGATTATTGAATCCACTTTAAACTAAAAAGAAACTATTAATCTCAAATATTTTACATTGGTATGGATTTCTGAATATTGATGCAAATTTAAGATTATTTTTGTTACAACATACTGTATATATGTTTCTACTCTTGTTTAAAGTATTGTACCTACGCAGTTAATTTAAAAATGTAAGGTAAAATTCTAGTCCTTGAAAGCTATTATTATAAACCATTTAGGATAATTAAGAAATGCAGGTTAGTAGTTAGTCATCTATAGCAATCAAACTTGTAGTTATGTTAGGTATATTTTCAAGATCATACAGAGATGTATTTTATATAGATAGATGGTCTTCAAACACTTCAAAGACCTACAGAATATGGCATTTAAGATGTTTGATAACCTAAAGCTTTTCATGACAGTGAGGCATGTCTGCTCCTGGCAGCACCAATCTACTTCATAAAAGGATGATGGGTATCAAGGAACCTTATATGGAGTTTGCTTTCATTGAGGAAAATTTAGCTATTTGGGCAAGAAATTGCCCTTGCCTTGACTGCTAACAGTATGCTATACAAAGTGGACATGTGTGACACAAATGAAAAAGACTGCTGAACTTTGCTAAAACAAGGTGGGGTAGTCCTTCAAAATTCCTACTTTATAGAAAAGTCTGCTAGATCTTCTTGGCCTATAGGCCGACGTTGGATGCCCCAACATTGCAGAGGAAACTTGGGTGACTATCCAGTCAGCCTGCTGTCTCTGTTATTTCTATAGTTTTGGAAGTTGCTTGCTCTGCACTTCCTGTTTACTCATGTAATATTATATCCTTCTAGGGTCTTTGATGGAGTTGAAGACTAGATAGTTATTGTTACAGTTTCCCTTAGTTATGATAGAAGGTAAATTAGAACACTTTGGATCACTAAGATAGGATAGATAATAGAGTGATTTCTCCAAATTTACCAAATGCAAAGGGATATTGTAAATGTAATTCTTACTTGATAACTGTTCTTATTGTATATAGTCTTACTATGTTAAAGTTAAAAACCTTCCTTTTTATTTAGACAAAATGGGGGAAATGTTATGGAATATTACTTTAACTATGTAAAGACGTGTTATATTTGTTTATGTTGCAGAATATTACTTTAACTATATAAAGGTATGTTGCATTTGTTTATGTTTCACTTGTTTAAATAGACAAAGATGTGTTACATTTGTTTATGCTGTGTTTGTTTACTTATGTAAAGATGTGTTGCTTTTTTACCTTGCCTGTCTAAGGCACCCGTTAGTTCTAATAAAAAGCTGAACAGCCTGGCTAGGCAGTAGAGGGATAAGCAGGGCTGTCAGGCAGAGTGAATAAATAGGAGAATGAGGGAGAAAACTAGGGAGACACCTGGGGCCAGGCAGCCAGGCAGCTACCAGCCAGCCAGATACGGAGGAAGCAGTAGGACATACAGAATGAAAGAAAGGTAAAAGACCCTGAGGCAAAACATAGATGAAGAAAAACAGGTTAAAATGAATTATAAGAGCTAGTGGGACAAGCATAAGATAAGGCCGAGCATTCATAATTAATAATAAGTCTCCAGGTCATGATTTGGGAGTTGGTTTGTGTCCCAAAAGAAAAAAAAAATCCTGCTACACTAAACCTCTGAACTGTAAGCCAGCACCAATTAAATGTTTTCCTTTATAAGAGTTGCTGTGGTCATGGTGTCTCTTCACAGCAGTAAAACCCTAACTCAGACAGCATGTATTATATAATAATGGGTTTCATTATGACATTTTCATACATTTATATAATTTGATCATATCCACTCCCCCATTATCCTATCCCCCACAACCGTTATCTTTTATGAGTAGAATGTGTATACCAGCTATCAATTACTATGCTAAAAGCTACCCCAAACACCATAACTTAAAGTGGTGATTTTTGACTTCTTATAATTCTGTGAATTGGACCCAGGAGGATGATTCATCTACTCCAGGGGACCTTAGCTGAATTCTTGTGTATCGCAACATAAAGCTAGGTGGTACCTGGGTTGCAGTGTCTGAGATGGCTATGCTTACATGTCTGGCTCCTTAGCTTCAGTGTCTGGCAGAGCTGTGGCCTGACTGAGTCAGTCTTTTTATTCCTTTAAGTAAGCTAGGATAGCTGAATCCCAAGAAAGGAAAAAAAAATTCAAGAAAGTTTCCAGGCTTCCTAAGTACAAGGCCTGGAAGCCATACAGCTGGATGTCTGCCATAGCTTCCTGATCCACACAAGCTCTAGGACAACTCAGATGGCTGTCCCTTCTCTGCTGGAGGAGCTACAGCTTCACATTGAACAAGGACTTTGGAGTGGAAGGATCGGCAGCCGTTTTCTCTGTCAGATAATCTATCTTCATGGTAGCATGAAGAGAATGTGAAATGATTTAGACGAATTGAAAAACTTGCTTCAGAGAAAGCACAAACTTAGAGAAGTGAAATGGCTTGCTCAGTATTCCACAGCTAGTTTCCTAAACCACCCATCTACACAGTTCCCAGACCAGCAAGATCTGCACCACTGGGAACTCATTTATAAGAACCCCTGAATCAGAATCTGCCTTCCTCAACATCCCCAGGGACTCAGCATACACATTAATGTGTCATGGAAATGCCTGCGCTGTTTTTACTCCTGAAACAATAGGAGGAAACTTACTGCCAACCAAAGAAAGTCATGCTGCAGTCAGAGACTTGAGTTAGCAAGTAAAAGGCCTTACTTTCCTTATTCTTTATTACATTTGAAAGCACTGTTTTAAATCTACAAATGCTATTGAATTTACTCTTCATAACAAGTGTGAATAGTCGTGATAATAATTCTCTTTACTTTTCTTTTTTCTTTCTTTATATATTTTTGTCCTTTGAGATAATGTTTGATGTAGCCTAGGTCACCTAGTACTTGTTATATAGCCATGGATGACATTAATCTACTGATCCTCCTGCCTCCATCTCTCAAGTGCTGGGATTATAGTGTATGCAGTGCTGGGGATCAAAACCAGAGCCTTTGCATACTGGGTAAGCACTCTCTAACGGAGCCACATCCACTGCCTTGGATTTCTTTTGTCTCTTCTTTTATCCTTCCTTTTTTCTCTTTCCCTTTTTCTTTTTTGAGAGTCTCTCTCTCTCTCTCTCTCTCTCTCTCTCTCTCTCTCTCTCTCTCTCTCTCTTTCTCTCTCTCTCTCTCTCTCTCTCTGTCTCTCTCTCTCTCTCTCCTCTTTGTCCCTATGGTTTTTTCTCTCTCTCTCTCTTAGTGTTTTGAGACAAGGTTTCTTTGTGTACCCTGGCTGGGCTGTCCTGGAAATCACTCTGTAGACCAGGCTGGTTTTGAATTCACTGAGATTCACCTGCCTCAGCCTCCCCAGTGCTGAGATTAAAGGCATGCGCCACCACTGTCCAGCAGATAGTAAGTCTCATATTGCACATCAGATTTGCTGAGAACTCACTTGGTAGCCAAATCTGGCCTTGAATGTATGACTGTCCTCCTCCTACTTTGGCCTCATGCATGAGTCATCACGTTTTCCATTTTCCAAAATAGGAAATGGCTGCTCAGACACAGGTCAAATAACTTATGGGGTTACCTACACTTGTATAGAAAGACTGAGGACCTCAGTCTCATAGTTACTATATGGTAGCCATTAGCAACTGCCACTGGTCAAAGAATCTAAATGCTTGGAGGAAGAGACTGTCAGTGGGAAGCTGTGGCATGTGGCTGCCTTGGTGAGCTGTCACTTCCCTCCTGAAGCCTCCCACTCCTAACTTGCCTGAAGTGAAGAGGTTGGCACGGGTGTGCGACAGATGGCACAACCCCACTCTGCCGTATGTGTGCTGCTCCCTGTTCCTGGGTGCACAGCTGCCTGACACAGGCCGTGCCAGTTGGGCAGCTGCCTCTTGGGGTGTCTCCAAAGGCCATTGCTCAGAGAATTCAGTCCAACATTTTCCCTGCTTCCCCTTTGACAAAAATCTTCCCTCTACTTCTCAGGTCTCCACCTGGGCTCCAGAACCCTGGTTGTGCTGTGACAGGGAGCCAATGCCAACCCCTGAACTGCTCATAACAGGTGCCATGTGCATACAGCTTATTGAAAAATGCAGGAGCCAAAGGAAGGAGCAGGGGAGGCTCCTCCCAGACCCCCGCTTTTGGGAGAGCTTAGCACTCACCAGGATTTCCTTCTGACAGCTGTGTGTGGGCTGGAAAGGCAATTTCCTCCTTGCTGTTTCCTGTCCAGGGATGACAGAGGAAGAAATGAGGAACAAGGACCAAGTATAAGGCAAGGACATTCCTCTTCCCAGACCCAGAAGCTGGAGAGAGAGAGAGAGAGAGAGAGAGAGAGAGAGAGAGAGAGAGAGAGAGAGAGAGAGAGAGAGAGAGAGAGACCAGCAAGAAAGAAGTCTTCTGCATCAGAAAGCAAGCAAGCAGTGTTTATGTTTGTTTTGATCCAATCAGCACATTCAGGCAGCACAGTAGACATGAACAGTTGGCATCTTGCACCGAGTGTGCGGTAATGCCAGGCCAGGTACTGCCGTTCCTCTCTCTGGATTAAAACTGTGGTTATCACTTTCTTTGGGTAAGTGACTTGAGCTTGCTAAGCCCTAGGGTTCTCATCTGGAAAATGGAAGCAATTTTTATCTCCTTATAGGATTTCTGGGAGGAATAAATGGAATAAGATATGTAAAGGGATTACAGAACCCAATGCTGGCATTCAGTATATATTTGATCAATGTTAGTTACGGATGTTAAAGCTTTTGTGAAGGTAGAAACCTTGTCTTGTCCTCTCCAAAACTAGTTCCTGGGACAGAGTGGGACCCAATTATTTTGTGAATGAGTGAGGCTGTCAGTAAATGAGGTCTATACTGTGGTTTTTCTTGGGATTCCTCAGAGAATTGCTGGGTAGAGAGTTGAACACTTAGGTAATTTGTAGAAATGTGTAAGTGTAAGTAGAAAGTGTGCATATGGGGGGTTTGAAAGACTGGTCAAAGGGCTGGAGAGCTGGCCCAGCAGTCAGGAGTACTTGCTGTTCTTATAGAGGACATGAGTTCTGTAGCCAGCACCCACACCAGGCAATTCTCAAGTGCCTGTAATTCCAGTTTCAGGGTCTCGGGTTTGGCAGGCACTTGCACACACTTGCACATATATTCATATGCATGTGCATTCATGTAGGCACACAGATTAATAAAAATAAATCTTTGATAAAGAAAAAAGTTGAAATTTGTTCAGAGTTGCTTAGCTAGTCATAAATGATAAATCATTTTTCCTCTACACCCTCCTTCTTCTCTTCTAGGTTCTTGTCTTTCTTTTTAAAATCCTGCTTTAAGTTTATCTAACTAGATCCTTTCCAGATTCAGAGTAAAAAGGAAGAATGTGGGTAATTATCTAAGGTCTTTTTGAAGTGAAATGGTACAGCCTTTTTCTTTGTAATTAAAAGACGTAGTTATCTTATTTTATATTTATTCATGTTTTGCCTGCATGCTTGTTATAGACCACATGTATGTGTGGAACCCAAGGAGTTCAGAAGAAGGACTTGGATCCCACTGGACTTGTGGATGGTTGTCATGGGTGCTGGGAACTGAACCTGGGTCCTTTGAAAAAGCTACAATTACTCTTAACCTCTGAGCCATCTCTTAAGCCCCAGGTGCAGTCCTTCTGCTCTAGAGTCTAGAGATGGTTTTTCATCAATGCAGTTTGTTGTATTTTAAAAACGGTGCAGCGGCAGCCTTTGAGGGGTGGAGCTAAGGGGCCCCAAGACAGGCGAGGGAGACACGCCATGCAGACAAGGCGAGCTGCGGCCAAGGGGGCATGGCAGAAAGTCACTCATAACCATGCAGACGGGGCACCCACGTGGAAAGTTTTATTGAGGGGGAAAGAAAGAGAAAACGGGCAAGGTCTGAAGAGAGGAGAAGAAAAGGAAAAAGAGAAATGGGAAGAAAAGGAAGGGAGGAGATGCGCACTATCTCATGGCAAGGGAGGAAGGAAGAGAGAGAGAGAGACAAGGGGAGGAGTTTTCTCTTAAAGAGGAATTTACTAAGATGACGTTGTCAGGGCACTGGGTGGGCCAGGGATGAGTTTGAATGCTAACACAGTTACTGTTAGGTGTTCAAATTGAGCATTGGGGCGATCATACCACAGTCTTTCTTGGGTGAGGGAGCAGTATTCCTTTTCAAATTAAAAAAAAAAAATCTCAATTTTATTTATTTATTTATTTATTTATTTATTATTTATTTATTTATTTATTTATTTATTTATTTATTTATTTAGGAGACAAGGTCTCTCTTTGTAGTCCTTGCTGTCCTGGAATTCAGTTTGTAGACCAGGCTGGCCACAAACTCAGAGATCTTCCTGCCTCTGCCTCTCAAATGCTGGGATTAAAGGTGTGCCCAACCACACACGGAGAGAATAGTATTCTTGAGCAGTGTCTTATCATTCTCATCATCTTAGTTCATTCAAGGTCTTGAGATATGACAGCTAAGGAAGTAGCTCCTTTGCTTTCACATATGGTAGAGGGAAAACGATGAGCAGAAAGAAGTAGGGATCGAACATAGAAGTCTGGTGAATGAAAGTGGAAGTAATTTCTCTTAGTCATTGAGTTTTGCAATGGTGGCATGGGATTTTTCACAGTTGAAGAAAGCACAAAGAAACAAGGTGGAGTGCCAATTGTTTACAATACCAGCACTTGGGAGGCAGGATTGAAGGCTGGTCTGAACCTGAGCTACATGGGGATTTCTTTCTTTTGCTTTAAGAGAGGAGAGAGAGAGAGAGAGAGAGAGAGAGAGAGAGAGAGAGAGAGAGAGGGAGAGATTTTGATTTGATTTGTCATAGCTTCATTATCATTGCTGTAGGGCTGCATAGCACTATATTCTGTTGTTTCTCCTGGGTGTAGCTCATTGATAGAGTGAGTACGTAGCACATGCAGTGCCTGGGTGGGGCAAAATTGCCTCCACTTGAGAACCTCTGAAGTAAGCTTCCTGTTAACATAGGGCTGTTTTGCTGAGTTCTAGACAGAGAATTTATGCAGACTGTTAGAGGGGTGAATAGCAGAGGCAGTCTCTGTTCTGTAGAACAGGAACACATGGTTAATGGGCAGAATGCCATGAAAGCAATAGGAGCTGCAGACTTGGCCCAATGGTTAAAAGTACTGGATGCTCTTGCAGAGGACCTTGGTTTGATCCTTTGCACCAACAAGGTAGGGACCCTGTTCTGACCTCCTCAGGCACAAGGCATACATGTGGTTCACATACACACATGCAAAACACACATACACTTAAAAATTAAAATGGAAAGAAAGAAAATGAGAATAAGCATTGGGGTCATCCAAGTGTAACAAGCTTATTAAAATCAGCCAAAAGCTCTCTGCATTTTCTGCTGAAGGAGATGAAGCAGGGCTGCTATGCTGCTGACAAGAGCCTCACAGAGATGGGTAAGAAGCTTGACTTTTGCAGTGTGCGCATTCCCTTTACACTGTGTTAAGACCCAGGGAGTCCCCTGACTTTTAGTCTTCCATTAGCTGCCTACCCAGGGCCTATGCGCCTTGTTCTAGAAACCTGCCAACTGTGTAATAGGCAGAGCCCCACCTCACAAAAGTTGTTTTCTTCCAGCAGCTGGCGCAGTGTTTACACCTCTGACAGAGTTATGTGAGCCTCCTAAAACTTTAAGGAGGAGTCCTTTTAGCAGTTGTTATTTTTTTCTCTGAATCTTTTGTCCTGCACTTTTAATCCCCCTTAATCAAGTTCCCCTTTTGGATTTTGATGAATACAGGAGAGCGCAAGGATTCTTTTCTTTAAAAGGAACTACCCAATACCGATATTATTGCATGGGGCGTCTCCATTTCAGGCTTCCAGCTATGAGTTCTGAATGACTTCCCCTGTGTAATTGCCCAGACACCCTTAAGCTCTTCAGGCTGCTGTAGTTTCAGGAAATCCAATTAGCTTTCCTCAATCTGAGAGTCATAGTGAAGTGTTTTAAAGAAGGAAATTCAAACATGACCCCATTAGTTGCTTCCTCCTTGGGGTTCCTTATCGTTTTGCCTGTAGGTCGAGCTACAGTATTTGCAAAGGTATCAAACTTCCATGCTCTGAATGTTTGTGTCCCTCCAAAATTCAGATATTGAAAACCTATTCACTAATAGTATTAGAGGTTGAGGTTTGTGGAAGGTGATGAGGTCATGATGTTGGATGCTTATACATGAGATTAGAGCTTTTAGACAAGGGATCTCAGAGACCTGCCTTGCCCTATCTATCTATCAGATGAGAACACAGCCCAATCCAAAAATTGCGATCCTCACCATTATCTTAGAATTCCTAAGACTCCAAAACTGTGAAACATGAATTCGTGTTATTTATTGTTACAGAATCCATGATCATCATGGTGGAGATCATGGCACCAGACAGGCAGTCATGGCGCTAATGCAGTGTGCTGAGAGCTACATGTTGATCTTCAGGTAGGAGGCAGAGGGAGCTAAGTGGGAACAGTGTCAGATTTTGAAACCTCAAAGTCTGTCTCCAGTGACACACCTCCTCCAACAAAACCACACTTCCTAGTCCTTCCCAAACAGTTCCACTGACTGGGAACCAAGTATTCAAATGAACTATATGTGAGCCATTCTCATTGAAACAAGCATACCCTGCTTTCCTGGAAAACCTGGATAATTACTGTTCAAGTTTTCTACTTTGCAATTCTGGTCTGAAACATAGGTTAATTCCAAAAACATTATATATGGGATGATTCTATTTATGTGAAAATTGTTTTGCTTCTGTGTGTGTGTGTGTGTGTGTGTGTATTCTAGAGTGCATGCTTGTGTTTGTTCATGTCTAAGTCAAGCTGAAGCATCAATCCTTAGGGGACATCCACCTTGTTTTTTGAGTCTCTCGCCTGGAACTTACCAAGTAGGCTAGACTTGCTGACTAGCAAGCTCTGGCAATCTGCATTTCTCTGTCCCTATAGCACTAGGTTTAAAAAGATGCACAACGTGCCTTTTTTGTTGTTATTGTTTTTTGCTTCTGTTTTTAATGTGGGTTATGGGGACTGAATTCAGCTTGTTATAATTCTAAGACAAGTATATTATATCCCCAGTCCTATTTTGTGAAAAGCTAAGATTGACCAGAACTAGAGTAACAGAGTCCGATCAGTGGTTGGCTTGGGTTGGGGTTTGTGTTGATTATGGAGTTGCCTAAATTTGTTTAGAGTGATAATGGTCCTTACTGATTAGAATCAATATGGGTATACTTACAAGTAAATGATGTGAATTCTGTCACTCACTTCAAAGTGATATCCCAGGAGGGAAAATGAATGTAACTACACCTAAAACAAAACTGTGTATTAGTGATATTGAGTGTATTGGCTGGATATTGAGTGTGTGGCTTAAGCATACCATTCTCCACTTCTGCATATGCAAGAATACTTCTAGACCCAAACTGCAAGCAAATCAATTGGAGACAATGTTGACATTAATTTTTCTTGTAAAAGATTTAAGTGAGTATCAGAGGAGATAGCGTGATCCAAGACTCTTTTGTTCATTAACATAATATAGATTATTTTTCACAATGGATATGCAGCAAGGAATAAAAGTTCCAAACAGCCCTCCAGTCATGATGCATGCACTGTAGAGTTAGAAGACAGATTGCGATAATGAGTAAATACAACACAGTATTCAATAGAAATGCCAAGGAGGAGTGGAAGTAGCAGAGGTGAGACTTAGGGAGGCTTCTTGAGGCATTGAGGACTCCAGGTGGGTCTTTGTGATAATTACTACTGATTGCTAACTTAACGGGACCTGGAATCATATAGAAGGCATACTACTGGGAATGTCTTTGAGAGACTTTCTGTATTTTTTTTTTCTGGAGCTGAGGACCGAACCCAGGGCCTTGTGCTTGCTAGGCAAGTGCTCTACCACTGAGCTAACTCCCTAATCCATGTATTGTTTTAATTGAGGTGGAAAGTCTGAATGTGAGCAGCACCATCTTGTCAGCTGGTGTGGTGGTTTGACTAGGAATGGCCCCCATAGTCTCATGTGTTTGAATGTTTGGATCATAGGGAGTGGCACTATTAGGAGGTGTGGCCTTGTTGGAATAGGTGTGGCCTTGTTGGAGGAAGTGTGTCACTGTGGAGGAGGGCTTTGAGGTCTCATATATGCTCAAGCCATGCCCAGTGAGATAGACCACTGCCTGTTGCTTGAGCAAGATGTAGAATTCTAAGCTACCCCTTCAGCACCATGCCTACCTGCATGCTACCATGTTCCCCATCATGATGATAATGGACTGAACCTATGAACTATAAATGAGCTAACCCAGTTAAATGTTTTCTTTATAAGAGTTGCTGTCGCCATGGTGTCTCCTCACAGCAATAGAAACTCTAACTAAGACAGAAGTGTTCCCAGACTGAACAAAAAGTAGAAAGATTGCTGAGCACTGCCGTTCATGCCAGTGTGATTTCTCATTCCAGATACAATGTGACCAGCTGTTTCGTGCTCTCAAGCAAAGTGACTAATGCGGTCTTCATGAAGGACCACGCTAGTCCCTGTAGCAAACTGCGACTGAACATTTGTATTAGTTACTTGTCTTGTCTCAGTGACCACATACCTGGTTAAAAAAAAAAGCAATTTAAGGTAGGAACTGTTCATTTTGGCATGCTGTTCTAAGGACTGCAACCCATTGTGAGAGGGAAAACACAGCGATGTCAGGATAAGATGGCTGGTCACATTGTGTCTGCAGTTGAGTACTAGTGAGAGATGAATAATGGTGCTCAGCTCACTTTCTCCTTTTTATTCAGTCCAGGACCTCAGCTTATGGAGTGGTACCACCCACATTCAGAGTGGGTCTTTCCTCTTCAGTTAAGCCTACCTGGAAATGCCTTCACAGACATGCTCAAAGATGTGTCTCCTACATGATTCCAAATCTTGCCAAGCTGACAGCATTTTAGCATTTTAGACACAGAATTGTTATCAGGAAGAAAGCTCCAAGCAGAAGCAGTCCAAAGTTCCAACCAAAGGGAAGAAGGTATTGCTACCTTTGGGCCAGTACAGTATGTATGGGTTGTGAGAATGAGCAAAGAAGTAGTGTACAGAAGGGTCTTGGTTACTGCATTGACCTTGGCTTTTACATTGATCAGTGTGGTGTAGCCTTTCTATTGGCTTGAGAATAGACTCTAGAGGGTGCAGCTGGAGGGAAGGGGACCACATGGACTGGTTACTGTGATCATTTCATTTGTCTCTTGTGTTTCCCTCTCATGTACTGCATATGCATTTCTCCATACCCTTGTAGTTAAGGATACCCTCCTCATTTCTAGCTCACCCCTCCACTCAAAACATCTTCACTTTAAAATACTATTTAAAGCCCTATCACCCAAGTGCAGTTCTTAGACCATGTGGTAGTTTGAATAATAATTGTCCCCATAGGATCATATATTTGAATATTTTGTTCCTATTTGGTATGCTGTTTTGAAAGGATTAGGAGGCATGGCCTTCTTGGAGGAGGTGTCACTGGGGGTGGGTTTTGAGGTTACAAAAGCCCACATCAGGTGCAATCTTGCTAGCTCTCTGCCTGAAATTTGTGGATGAGATATGAACTCTCAGCTACTGCTCCAGTGCCATGTTTGCTTGCTTTCTGTCCTGTTCCCTGCCATGATGTTCATGGACTAACCCTCCGAAACTAAGCAAGCAGGTAAGCAGCAATCTTTATGGCCTCTGCATTAGCGCCTGCCTCCAGGCTCCTGCTCTGTTTGAGTTCCTGCCCTGATTTTCCTCAATGGACTGTAACTCAGGATATGTAAGCTAAATAAACTCTTTCCTCCTGATGTTGCTTTTGGTTATGGTGTTTCATTGCAGCAATAGTAACTCTAAATAAGACAGCAGCAGCAGCAGCAGCAGCAACAACAACAACAACTGGGAGGAACCTTATGTCTTCTCCATTGATAATCCAACCTAGACTTTAAGAAATGGCAGGTAAATAGGTGATAGATGTGCTCAATAGCTTTATTTATTTATTTATTTATTTATTTATTTATTTATTTATTTATTTGCTTGTTTGTTTATTGAGACAATGTCTCACTATGTATCCCTGGCTGGCCTAGAACACACTATGTGGATCAGGCTGGCCTCTTACTTTCCCAGAACCCCACCTGCCTTTGCCTCCTGAGTGCTGCTGGAATTAAAGGTGTGCATCACCATACCCACCACACCACCTTCATTTTATCATTTCAAATTGTGTCATTGTATGTGTTTTTAATACATATATAAAGAATTAATGTGAGACCATGAGAAAATGTGGAAGCTATGGAGGTGGGGAGATGATTCTAACTATTTTGGAAAGTGTAATTAGAAGATTTCTAGCAAATTGAAGGTAAGCTATGGAAGTGACAGAAAGTGAATGATGTCCCCAAGGCTTGGGGCCTTAGAAAAGGGAAAGTTGGAGTTGCCTTTGATATGGGAAGACTGCTAAGGGTATCCAGGTGAGGATTTAAAGATGGGTTCATAAGCCCTCCATTCTGCAGTGAATATAAAATCAACTTCCTTAAAGCCAGGCATTATGTCTATACAATAGCTTTCTCAAAACCGTAAAATGGCTTTTCCATCAGATCAAATCTGAAAAGGTATTGAGAAATATAGGAAGGTGGAATGGTAAATTTGCAGGTCATTTTGTGTGATGTTGGCAGGTAATGACAATATGCTCTCCATTCTTCTCTATGGTATCCTAATTTTTCATGCCTAAGATGCACCTGGATGATTGAGAATATGTTTGCTTCTTTTCCAGCCTTGGCTGGTAGCTGTAGCAAGGGAGATGTTGCAGAGTAATTTGTTATTACAGCATAAAATGGTGGGAGAGTTTATCGTAACCTAAAACCTTGCATCCATCCTAATCTAATTTTCTCTTGCCATGACTTGGGAGTGATGTTGACTTTCTTCATAGCTTACACTTTGCACCTTCAGCTTCGAATCTTATTTATTTGCTTTTGCAATTCACTGTCATTTCTTTAGCTTTTCTCCTCATCTTCTCATGAGAGATAAGGGCTATGATTTATAATTTAAATGATAGATAATAGAGTATGATAGTGCTATTGGCACCAAATTATCTAAGAATACTTTCATATTTATAAAAGTTATGAATAGAAGTACATGTTCAGTTACTTTGGTTATTAATCTGTAATAGTTTTTGTGGTCATCTACTGGGTTATTTTGTGCCAGCAGCAGAGAGAACAATTCCAAGTGGGCCGTATTTCTCCTTTTTAATAATTTTATTATTCACTATCAGTACCCCATTATACTTTCTTCCAGTCATTTTCTGCTATTATCATGGCCCCACAGCAATACAAAAGTATTGGATATTAACAAATTATCCAAATGTGTGGTTTTTGAAAAAAACCCAACTATTAGTGATTCAGAGGTCCAGCCTTCTAAACAATTTTCTGTAGTTTCTTTTGTGTCTATCGGGAGGTGAGTTATTTGTTCCTCTTTTGTGTTTTCATACAATTATAAGTAATTCTATATGAAAGATATGATAATTTGACAGACATTAAGTTGCTATTTTATTCAGTTTGGACTGGTATAATAGAGATCATAGGCTGTGTGGTTTAAATGATATGTATTTCTCATATTTCTAGAGTCTGCAAGTACATGGGTCAGTATTACAGCATATTTGATTCATGGTGAGAACCGCTGTCCTGAATCTTAGACAGCCATCTCCTCATTCCCAACCCCATCATAGGAACCCGGCCTCATGACTTATTAATACTTTAACATTTTAACTTGGGGGGAGGCATGTTATTCAGCCCTTAACAATTGCCTTTCAGTGATATTTGTTATGTAACTTTCATTTAAAAATTTCCTCTGTGGCTGTTGACATGAGAAATACAAGAAGCAGAAGTGAGGCCTGGAAGACTGGTATTGGGGGCTGGGACCTCTGAGCTGCCTGTGAATTTGTAGGTTCTGGATCTGTTTTAAGTGGAGGCCTAATAAGATTTGTGGATTCTATGAGTTACCTTTCTTGTTTCTGCAACAAAATTCCTGACCCACCTCCAAAACAAAAACAAAAAACAAGACAAAACCTCCCCCCCCAACACACAAAAAAAACCAATAACAATGAAACAAAACCTAAAGGTGGAAAGTTTGTCACTGCAGCCTGTCATGGAGGGGAAGGCATGAGTAGCTGGTCACACAGTATCTGCAATCAGAAAGCAGAGAGCTGACTGGAAGTGGGGTGGGGACAGTATCCTCAAGTGACTCATTTCCTCCAGCAGATCTCATAGATTCCATAGATTTGTAAAATGCCACCATCAGCCCACTATGGACCAAGTGTTCAAACCCCAGATCCGATGGGGAGATTTTCACATTTAAACCACATCATTGCTAGATAACTATGGTATGTTAATCTTCACTGTCAGCTTGGCTGGACTAGAAATCATATAGGACACACACTTCTAGTTGTTTTCCAGAGAAATTCTATCCAGGAGGGAAGAACCACCCTGAACTTAGCCCCAGCACACTGACTGGATTCCAGAGTGAATAAGAGAAGGAGGAGAAAACCACGTGAACATCCTCTATCTATATTTACTAACTGTCACAATGTGATCTTCCACCTCATGCTCCTCCAGTCATGACTTCCTTACCATGAGGCTCTGTTTCCCTTCAGACTCTGAGCCAGAAAAAACCCTTTCTTCCCCAAGTGGCTTTTGTCAGGTATGTTGTCATGTCAGCCAGAAAGGTAACTAGTTTAATAACTATAGATCACATGTACCTGAAAGGATTTTAGCCTGAAATACAGGAAAAATGCAGGGTGCCTTCAGAAGGCTGTAGTAGGGATCATAAGAAAGCAGGATCCAGCAGAATGAAATGTCAGCAGGAGACAGACAGCTTTTTCTATGTTGTTCACAGTCTGTCAGTCAGATTGCTAATCCAATCTACCACCAGATACTTTCCACATCTTTCTAGTAAATGAGTGATGCTGGAAAGGTGAAGTAGTATGTGCTTACGTGTCAGTATGGAATATAGATTTCAACTCCCAGACTATGTTGTTAAACTTTTCTAAATGGTAGTATTTTCAATTTTAATATTTATACTAATATACCTTTAGTGAAGATCAAATTAGGTACAACTTTGGTTTAAGTGTGAACTAAAACAGCTGGATCAAAACATTCAGTGCAGCTGTGCAATACTAATATAAAGTACAAAGAAATCCATTCTCAGCTCTTTCTAGTTCCTATCATCTTTTCCAATTTAAACCAAAATAACAAATCTATTTCTCTCAAATTCCGTCTTTTAAATACCATGCTTTCTTGTTTGCAGTCAAAATATTTTTAAATTAAAAAAATGTTAGAGTCACTGAGTTTATTGGAAACTTAACGCTTGAATCATAGGTGTAAATTTAGATTATGTATTCTCCAGTTAACACCCCCTAAAACTTTTCTTTGTAACTCTTTAGCTAAAAATAACTCCATCTCCTTATTTCCCTTCTCCCCCCTTCTTTAGTGACTATTATTTTAAAGCCTGTGCTACTGCATTTTAACATAGTTTTGTGTCTGATTTTGAGAATATTATGTTAAACATCAGGATATTGTCAATTTACTGTGAAGGACCCACCCTCACAACTTTTTGAATCTTTTGCTTTCAAACAGGCAGGGCAAATGTTTACCATATAATTTAAGGCAGTTCTATCTTTACTTTTTTTGGGGGGGGGTTCGAGACAGGGTTTCTCTGTTTAACAGCCCTGGCTGTTCTGGGACTCATTCTGTAGACCAGGCTGGCCTTGAACTCACAGAGAACAGCCTGCTTCTGCCTCCCCAGTGCTGTGATTAAAGGCATGTGTCGCCACGCCCGGTGACTTTACTTTTTTTGTCTCTCTCTCTCTGGATATAAGTGTGTATGGACAGACATGTGTATAAGAGAACTCGTGTATCTTCCTCTATTATCTCTGCCTTGTTATTTTTTTTTTTTGAGACAGAATCTCTCACTGAACCCAGAGCTATACAATTTACATATACTGGCTGCCTAGTGAGCTTCAGGGATCTACTTTTGTCCAGCTCCCCAGATGTTGGGCTTACAGGTGTGCATCACTGCACTCAGATATTATGTGGATGCTGAAGAATCTGAACTGAGGTTCCCATGCCTACATGGAAATGCTACTGTTGTGGAATATTAATTTAAGATGTGTTACATTCATTTATGCTGTGGAGTATTTATTTAATGATGCAAAAATGCATTGCTTTCTTTTATGTTGCATTTGTTTAACTCTGTAAGCTGTGTTACTTTGCCTGTCTAAAACACCTGACTGGACTAATAAGGAACTGAAAAACCAGTAGCTAGGCAGGAGAAATACGTGGGACTGGCAGGCAGAGAGAATAAATAAAACAAAATAAATTGTAGGCTTGAGAGAAGGGTGAAGAGAGAAGGGTGAGGAGCGAGAAAAGGAGAGGAGGACTCTAAGGGCCAGCCACCCAGCCACCCAGCCAGCCACTGAGAAAGAAGGAAAGAAAGATATATAGAATAAAGAAAGGTAAAAGGCCCAGAGGCAAATTGTGGAAGAAGAGAAATGGGTTAATTTAAGTTAGAAAAGCTGGCTAGAAACAAGCCAAGCTAAGGCTGGGCATTCAAAACTAAGAATAAATCTCTGCATTTATTTGGGAGCTGGGTGGTGGGCCCACAAAGAGTTAAAAAAAAACTACTTCCTGAATATAACACCAGTAGTACAAACATTGAGATTGGCAATTAATAAATGGAACCTCCTGAAACTGAAAAGCTTCTGTAAGGCAAAGGATATGGTAAATAGGATAAAACGGCAGCCTACAGAATGGGACAAGATCTTCACCAATTTCACATCTGACAGAGGGCTGATCTCCAAAATATATAAAGAACTTAAGAAACTAGACATCATAATCCAATTAAAAAATGGGGGACAGATCTAAAAAGAAAATTCTCAACAGAAGAATCTCAAATGGTCAAAAGACACTTAAAGAATTAATTACTCAACATCCTTAGCCAGGGAAATACAAATCAAAACAACTCTGAGATACCATCTTACACCTGTCAGAATGGCTAAGATCAAAAACACCAATGACAGCTTATGTTGGAGAGGATGTGGAGTAAGGGGAACACTCCTCCACTGCTGGTGAGAGTGAAAACTTGTACAGCCTCTTTGGAAATCAGTATGGTGGTTTTTCAGAAAGTTGGGAATCAATCTACCTCAAGATCCATCTATACCAATCTTGGGCATATACCCAAAGGATGCTAAATCATACCACAAGAACACTTGCTCAACTATGTTCATAGCAACATTATTAGTAATAACCAGAATCTTGAAACAACCTTGATGCCCCTCAACTGAAGAATAGATAAAGAAAATGTGGTACATTTATACAATGGAGTATTACTCAGCTGTAAAAAACAGTGACCTCATGAAATTTGCAGGCAAATGGATGGAACTAGAAAAAGTCATTCTGAGTGAGGTAACCCAGACTCACAAAGACAAACATGACATGGTATGTACTCACTCATAAGTGGATATTAGTAGTAAAGTATAGGATAACCAACCTAAAATCCACAGCTCCATAAAGACTAGATAACAAGGAGGGTTCAAAGAGGGATGCATGGATTTCCCTGGGAAAGGGAAATAGAAGAGCTCTCCTGGGTAAACTGAGCAGGGGATGGAGGGATGGGAACTTGAGGGAGTGAACTGGGTGGGCTAGGTGCAGGAGGTGGATTGGGGGTGGGACAGAGGGGAAGAGTAAGGAAAGAGACATCTTGGTGGGGAGGGTATTTTGGGGTTAGGGAGAAACCTGGCACTAGGGAAACCTCCAGGAATCCACAAGGATGACCCCAGCTAAGAATCCAACCCATAGTAGAGAGGATACCTGAACTGTAATTAGATTGATGTCTACCCTAATTGTCATCATAGAACTATATCCAGTAACTGATGGAAGCATTTGCAGAGATCCACAACCAAGCACTGGGCTGAGCTCCAGGAGTCTTGCTGAAGAAAGGGAGGAGGATCCTATGGGTGAGGGGAGTGGTCATGACGGAAACCCACAGAGACAGTTGACCTGAGCTTGTGAGAGCTCATGGTCTCTGAACCTACAGCTATGGAGCCTCAATGGGACCAATCTAGGTCCTCTGCATGTGTGCAGTTGTTGTGTAGCTTGGTCTCTTTGTAAGGCTCCTAGCACTGAGATTAGGACCTGTCTCTAGCCCTTAGCTGGCTTTGGGAACCTGTTCCCCATGCTGAATTACCTTGCCCAGCCTTGATGCAGGGGTGGTGGGGGGAGATGGGACCAGGAGGAGAGGAGGGAGAGGAAACTGTGGTCGGTATGTAAAACAAATGGAAAAGAAGTATTATTTAAATAAATTTAGATTAAAAAAACAAAAACAAATAAAACAACTATACACTACATACATACCCATCTTTCCAGCCCCAGTGTCTATGTCAATAACAACTAGACAGAGTCCTGCCTGGTAAAGGTAGACTTCACAAAGTGTACCTTATTGGGTGAGCAACTGCCAGTGAGCTTAAGGATAAGGAGGGGCAGGCAATATCTCCTTATTACACCTGCCGATTTGATCTTGATTCATGTTGGTTGAAGGGCAAGCAATATTATTAGAATTTTGGCTGTAAGTAGGTAAGAGCTTGGTGTGGGTTTTCTCATTCCATCTTGTTCTGCCCCCACAGAGTCAAGTGGGTTTACACAATTAACTCTAACAAATATTGAGTTTCATGTTTTTCACCCCTTTCAAGAAGCAAGCCAGAATTGACTGTGCATCAGCCTGAACCTCAGAGTTCCATGGGAGGCCAATACTCATCAACTACCTTTTAGGATCAACAGCAGCCACACAAGGACAAAATCATTATTGATCATTGGATAGCTTTTCTCATTTTAATGTTGAGACTAGGAAGTGTTGAAACCATCTTGAATTTATATTTTATTATATAAATAGATATGTATTAAATATATATATTTAATTTTGAAACACAGTCTTACTATGTAGCCATGGCTGACCTAGAACTTGTCACACAGACCAGGCTGGCCTGGAATTTACAAAGATCCACCTGTCTCTGCTTCCTGAGTGCTGGAATCAAAGGTGCGTGTCACCATGCCTGGCTGAGTTTCCTTTTTAATGAGACAACAGTATTATTGTCTTGTAGAAAATAAATTTAGTTTGGGTGATAATGGAAATCACCCCCCAAATAGCAAGGCTATGTTTTTGTATTGCTTTTTGTAGTGGATTTGGTTGAATCCAGGGGGTAACATTTCTGCTTCTCTCTTGCCACCAGAGAAAGCTCAATTTATGTAGGCAGTAATGTGTACATCCCCAAGAGATGAGTCTAAATCAATGTTCTAAACTGATACTTTAAGTAAATGTGTGACAATTCCATTTTCCTTTGAGAAATACTTCCTTTTTAGCCCTTCTTAAAAAGTAGGTAGCCATGTGACTCTTGGCCAATGAGATATAAGGGTAAGACTTTTGAGGAAAAGCCTGTAAGTAGACATTTTTTTTCTTTTGTTCTTCCTGCCACTTTTTCATTTATTCAGATTTTGTAATTCAGTTATCTAGCTCAAGTTTGCAAATTTGTGTGCTATATCAATTCTTCTGCTACTAGTAGTTCTCAACCTTCCTAATGCTGTGACCCTATAATACAGTCCCTCATGTTGTGATGACCCCCCAACCATAAAATTTTTGTGGCTACTTTATAACTGTAAGTTTGCTACCATTATGAACCATAACATGAATATTTTTTTTGTAGATAGAGGTTTGTCAAAGGGGTCCCAATCCATAGGTTGAGAACCAGTGAGTTTATGATTTCAGTTATTGCACTTTCCAACATCAAAATTTTCACTTGTTCATTTTTAGTATAGTTTCTGTTATTATAGTCATAGTCTCCATTCAGTCACAGTCATCATAGCTTTCTTTAAGTCTCAGAGAAACAGTTCCCCTTAATTTTTATTTATTGACTGGTTATTTTATTTTCTGTACATGGGTGTTTTGCTTGCATGTATGTATGTCTGTGCACCACCCTCATGTCTGGTGCCTGGGGAGGCAAGAAGAGGTTGTTGGATCCCCTGCAACTAGAGTTACAGACACTATATAGGTCCTGTGGAAGATCAGGCACAGCTCTTGACCACCAAACCCATCTCTCCAGCCTTTTTCTTAAGTTTTTATACACATTTATAATAACTGCCTTGAAGGCTGCTGAATCCAGATTCTAGATCTGTTCAGAGCCAGGAATTTAGCTATTTCAAAACTCCTCTTGTTGAATTATACTTTTCTGCTATTTTGTATCATTTTGTTGTTGAAATCTAGTTTGAAAGTTGAATGTTTTCATTCTTGATCTTCTTCGTTCAGTTTGCTGTAACAAATCACAATATACTCCATAAGTTATATATAATAAAATTTATTTCGACAGTTCTGGAAGGTGTAAGTCCATGCTAGATGGGAGTGCTAGCACAGTTGGGTTCTGGTGATGCCTATAGACTGACATCTTTCTAGTCTTACATGAGAGAGAAAAAGTGATTCCATGGAAGAGCTTTTTGGAGCTTGTTTTATAAGGGCTTTGTTCTATTCATGAGGACTTTACCACCATGTTATAAGTATTTGCTGAAGGCCCAATCTACCTCTAAAAATGATCACATTGGCAGTTTGGATTTGGTTGTTGTTTTTGATGATTTTTTTTT